>JAQBSW010004162.1:0-72638 GCA_029291075.1 Eudiplozoon nipponicum
AAATTTGATTTCCATATATATTCAATTCGGTTTGATCCTCGATAGTCAGTTTGCCGTCGTACTCTGATGATGATCAAGGAAGGTCGAAACGCGTCAGTGCGTTGCGACTGGCGATAGTTTTGTTATGGTGTTCGACGACTGGTTAAATACAATGGGATTGGTGTTTACTTCAAGCTCGCAAACTTGATTTAAAAACATTCATACTCAGTTTTATCCATCGGTAATATAATATTTAATTTATTCTTTTATTTATTGAAATCAATTTGAAGTATCCAAGTCTAGGATTGCTCTTTACTTTACCGAATATAATTCTTTCTGATCTTTGACGGATTATCAGCAGTGATGAATTAATTTCATTGTCAATCAAATCTGGCCTCATTTTTTATTACTATTTATGACAATACAATTCATTATATTATCTCGTCTAATTCTTAGTATATACAATTTCCTATCGATTCATTTCGGTATGATATCTGTAAACGTAGATGTATGAAATAAATTAGTAATAACTTTAAAACATAAGAAACCAATTCATCAGTTTTCATAAGATAAAATCTTTCACAATCAAACCTTAAGTTTAACTCTCAGAAATGTTTCCAATTAAATCTAGACCATTGCACATGTGCACTCTCAAAGTTAAGTTTCTGTCTTTTGCTAGTCAAGTTGTTCCATTGTAAAATAAATTGTTTGTGATCCAAGTCTTTAAAATAGTTTACAACTTCATAACTTCGTCAGTCAACCGATTTAATTTCTAAATATACATGATGTAAGCATTCCGAACCTTAAGTTTATTCCTTTTTAATCTGCTTTGAATAATGAATATAAAAAAGATTGATTATTTCACTGTCATGCATCTTATTAACATCGCCAAGCACCACATTATAACCATAGCTATCCAAAATAGATTGAAAAGTCTTGTAAAAAATATTGAATCATTTAAACTAGCATATAGCGGTCTTTTAAACGCTGTTAGGATCAAATTATCGATTTGTATAGTTATAAAATCAATGACAATACTATATTCACAAGTATGTAACATTTTCGCATTTAACATAGCTTTACTATAAACAAATACACTTCAATCTCTTCTATCCAACAATATATCTTTTCTAAATAAAGAATAATGATGCATGTCAAGTTCGTGATTTTCAATGTCCTTGTTAAGCTAAGTTTCAGATGATATTATAAAATCAAAATTGTCACTTGTTGCATAATTATACAGCAAAAAAATTGTTCTTAATTATTTTAAAATTGGTATAAAATAAAGTATATAAAGTATATGACTCATCTATACTATTGTCGATATTTAATGGCTTAACTTTGTTGTTTTGTAGGGGTCCATTTGCGGGGTTGCTTTCTAGTTCGTGAATTTTATACCCGTCCTACATATCAATGGTGGCTATTATTACTACCCGTGCGCCTAATCAGTCTCTGATCCTTTTCGGATGGTCGATATGAGAAAACCGAAAATTGGTTTCATACATATATTAGATATAATGTAGCAAATAGTAATATAATTCACAGTTAGTTCAAATTGAATATATGTTGGTCAGCTGCAAAAACAGATTTTATGCAAAATAGGCCTTAAACACTATTCACAGTTGAACTAAATTTTCCGTCTTCTAGACGACAAAAGTTAAAATGATTTATGTTTATAAAGAACAATGTTTTGCGCACAAGAAATTATTCTTACACAAATGTCTGGATTGGAATGAACATAGTCAAATGATTGAAAACACATGATAATCTGAACATAGTAAAATGATTTATGTTATAAAGAAAAATGTTCTGTATAATCCGTATAACGACTTCAATGACAAAAAACTCACAAATATTTAGTTCAGTGTTTTATCCTCAGGTTATTATATTGATCCATTGTTCTCTGAAGTTCGGATAGTCTAACACAGTAAATCCAATGCGTAACTTCTACAAATACGCGAAATAAGTTCACTGAGACACAATAGTCCACCGAGTGTTTTTTCCGTATCATGCGCGGTTCTGTTTCTTTTATAAAAACACTATTAATTACAAATAAAATTGCAGTTCAAGAAATATCGATTAAAACTGCTTGAGACTAAAAGAGATTGTTCCTAAAATCACAGCTAAGAGAAATATTGTTTAAGGACAGAGTTAGAATATTTGACCTTAAAGAGCACAGCGTTTGTAAAAATTGACCTTCGTTGGGTTGTAACACGGAGCCGCGTGTTACATACACCCCCCCGACAATGAAAATTTGTACACCATGAAGGGGGCTAACCTTCCAGGAAGTGTTATTGCTCTGCCGTACCGTGTAATGACTGATTTTGGCTCTGACAACACTGATTCTGGTTCTTCTATATCTCGCGGCGGCGTGACGGCTTCAGTTGGCTCGGTTGTTGATGGGATGTCGGGCGTCAATCCGATGTCAGCAAGACTGTCTGGGGGTGGCGTTCTCGTTTCTTCACCGCCTGATAGGCCTACATCGCGAAACAGCGGGTCATCTGGATCAACGTCGGCTGGGGATAGTCTGTGCTTGGAGACCGCTTCAGCTTTGCCATTAATCTCCAGAATGATGTAATTCTGACGTCGATCTAACACACGATAAGGACCGCGCTTCGGTTTGGCTAAAATCCTGTTATCCATATCGTTGTTGATGAAGAACCATTTGCAGCTATCAAAATCTTTGCGTTTATAGATTGGGCCATGTTGCTGACGTGTAGGACAGATCGGCCGATTCTGAGCGTTATACTGTAGAAAACTGCGAAGTGGAAACAGAAATGTCGGATCGTTCATCGTTAATGCAGTTTCAGAGCGTGATCGGACTAATTCGCCAGGCAGCCGTAGACTTTCGCCAAATACCATTTCAGCGGAGCTACATTAGATCGGCTCACGAGGTCTTGTACACATTGATAGGAGTACTATCTGTAGAGCCGCAAGCCAATTTTCTTCTGGGCTAGCCTTGAGCGCCGCTTTCAGTTCTCGGTGTGGCCTTTCGACGAAACCATTTGCTCTCGGGTTGCGAGCCGCGGTCACGGAGTGTTTGACACCGTAGTATTGCAGTAGGGCTGCGAACTCTTCTCCGAGGAATTGTGCGCCACGATCGGTTGTCACTTCAGCTGGAGCACCGAACCGAGCGAACCAATTGAGCTCTAGAGCATAACTGACAGTTTCTTGCTTCATGTCTGGAAGTGGTATGGCCTCATACCATCGAGTGGTGCGGTCCCGTATTGACAGTAGATATCGCATGTTGTTCACGGCAGGTAAGGTTACCAGATCAACGTGTATGTGCGTAAATCGGACTTTGGGCACTTGAATGACTTGTGGCGCCGTTTTGGTGTGTCTCGTCACTTTGCATTTCTGACATTCTAGACATTGTTTTGACCACATCTTGATATCTCGTCGCATGCCAGGCCAAAAATACGTTCTGGATAGAATTTCTACTGATGCTTCGCCAGATGGGTGGCTCAATGAATGGTAGACTTCGAAGATCTTGTGACGGAGTTTTTCAGGTATAAACGGCCGAGGACCCACGTCAGTTATTTCGCACTGCAGTAGGGTTCCGTCGTAATCAAGTGTTTTCAGTCGATTGACATCAAATGTCCGAAGTGATAGATCATCTTGCTGAGCTGCTTGCAATTCCTGAGTGCTTATAGGTGAAGGATACAGTATTGAGGCTCAAAGATCTGCAGGACGGCTTAGGGAGTCTGTGACCACATTTTCTGATCCTTTAACAGGAGTGACTTCATATTCATACTCGTGTATTCGTGTAAGTTGCGAGTTGACACGTCGTGAATATAAATATTCATTCTTTCCTCTCAGCATCGGAAGTAGCGGAAGATTGTCAGTGTAGATCTTGAACTTTCGGCCATCCAGATAGGTGTGGAAGTGTAGGACCGACCGGTAGATTGCAAGTAATTCTTTTCCTAACGTATCATATCGCGTCTCGCGAGGTTGTAGTTTTTGCGAATAGAAAGCGATAGACTGGTGTATTCCATTGATGGATTGTTGAAGTACTGCGCCTATGGCAACGTCGGATGCGTCCGTTATCAATTCAAAAGGTTGAGACCAATCCGGGGAATGTAACATGGTCGCTTTGCATAGGGCCCTTTTGGCATCCTCGTAAGCCTGCATGTCGTCCACGTTGAGCTGAATCGGTTGTGATTTCTTGACGAAACGGCTTTCTGGCACGAGATATTTGTGAAGAGGTGCCAGAATCTTGGCAAGGCAGGGTACAAATCGAGAATAGTAGTTCATCTTGCCCAAGAATCGTCGTAATGCCCGAACGGTGGTTGGAGGCTGTAGATCTTGAATATCACGTACCTTAGTAGGTACATGTGTCACGCCTTCTTCGGAAATTTGATGACCAAGGAATTCAATTGATTTCTGTGCAAAGACGCATTTATTGCCATGAAGTCGGAGGCCTTAGTCTTCTAGACGTGTGAGCAGGATCTCAATATGTTGTATATGATCGGTCATTGAGTTGGAGAATACCAGGATGTCGTCTAGATATGGAATTACAAATGGTAGACCATCTAGTATTTCGTCCATAACGCGTTGGAATGTTTGCGAGGCATTTTTGAGACCGAACGGCATATAGGTGATATTCGTGCGTGCCACCTCCGGTGAATCTGAGTGCAGTATATGCTACTGAGTCTTTGTCCATCGGTACTTGATAATATGCTTTTACTAAGTCAAGTTTCGAATACACAGCATGACCGATAGCAGATCGGAGTAGGTCGGCCGGATTTGGCAGGATGTACGAATCAGACTGTGTGCAAGAATTGAGAATACGATAATCCCCGCACACTCTGAATGTCTCTGGTTCACTCTTTGGTACTACTACCACAGGCGACGCAAAAGGTGAGCTGGATCGTGTACAGATGCCTTGTTGACGTAGCGTGGCGAATTCTTGCTCGGCAGCCTTATGTTTGTGTGGTGCCAATGGACGTGCTCGTGGAGGATGAGGAAGTGGCTTCGACAGGATGATACGGTGGGCTGTGATGGCACGCTTCCTCTTGAGATCGGGCATGAAGGAAATAGGTTTGAAAATTTCTTCATGACGTTTCAGAACCTCGTCCAGTTGTGGTACATGAGGAACTGAAGGAATAAGCTGTATGGATGAGACTGCTTCGGCGCGAGTCGTATGTTTTAACGCTGATGTAAGCAACTGATTGTCTGCAGTGCGTATCTCTCGTGTTCTTGGACGAATGGTCAGGTCGAAGTGTTCGAGAAAATCACGTCCAATGATGTTCCGTGTCGTTTTGGCGATGATGAACGGATAATTGAAACATCTTTTTGAGTTGGAGAACGAGATAGTGTGTACTCGTACCCCAAACGTCGCTATGTTGGAACCATTGGCGCATGTCAGACTGCTGGTGTCGACTGGGTGGGTGGGTTCGAAATAATTGTGGCGTAGTAAGCTCACATCTGATCCAGTGTCTATGAGAAATAATTCGCCAGAGGTTGCGTCACGGATGAGAAAGTATGTTGATAGTGGCAACCGACGATGAGATTGGTTGCTGGCATTTGGGCGTTTGAAGCATGACTTATTTGGAGCCGTCGCTGTAAAGACAATAGTTTGATTGCGCTCTACCGCGAAGGCAACGTGCTTCGAGCCATCAGACGTGGAGCGGCCAACAATCTTGGGGTGCTCAGCCTCTGCTGCCGCCGAGTAGGCTGACCCCACCCGTCTTCCGAACCTTCCATGGGCGGATCCTCCTGAGTTGTTGAGGGTGACCGCGCCCATTTGAACGTCGCGTCTGTGCGCGGGTATGTGCAGACGTTTCCGAGGCAATAACGTGTGTAGTGGCCTTCATCCCAAGTACTTGAATTTCTCAAAATCTAGCTGTTTATTAATTCCTTACTGGCTGTGAGTTCGACGAACCGGGGCACCATAATGTAGGGGTCTTTCGCGGGGTTGTTTTCTAGTTCGTGAATTTTGTACCCGTCCTACATATCAATGGTGGCTATTATTATTACCCGTGCGCCTAATCAGTCTCTGATAAATATTTAGTTCAGTGTTTTATCCTCAGGTTATTATATTAATCCATTATTCTCTGAAGTTCGGATAGATAACCACAGTAAATCCAATGCGTAACTTCTGCAACTAAGCGAAATAAGTTCACTGAGACATAATAGTCCACCGCGTGTTTTTTCCGTTCCGTGCGCGGTTCTGTTTCTTTAAAATAAAAACACTATTAATTACAAATAAAATTGCAGTTCAAGAAATATCGATTAAAACTGCTTGAGACTAAAAGAGATTGTTACTAAAATCACAGCTAAAAGAAATATTGTTTAAGGACAGAGTTAGAATATTTGACCTTAAAGAGCACAGCGTTTGTAAAAATTGACCTTCGTTGGGTTGTAACACGGAGCCGCGTGTTACAATCCTATACAATACTTAGTTTGTACTGACAATTGTATGTGCATAAAGGGTCAGGTTTTTACATCAAGATCGAAGCCTTGATTGAAAATATAATGTTATCACTGCCAGCTAAATTATATAAATATTCATTTAAATAACATTTCCTCTTGTTAAGTGGTATATGTCCTATAAAGACAGAATAGGGAGTTATTTGGAATTTTAGGTCTAAAAGGATGCTATATAGACTGCGCCTAAAGAAAAGACTATATATATTGGGAAATCCAATAGACCGATCATTGATTGCGCGGGTGGTGATAATATTTTGCGAACATTAAATTAAAAATAGTCCCATTTTATCCAAGCAGTCACACAGCATAGAAAAACTATTATCAATCACTTGTACTGACGAATGCTGCAATAAGTTAATGCTCGTGATTGCGTGGAACTAGTGCTTCCAATATTACCAGTCAAGTAAAATACTGGCAACTACTAGGGGTGAGAGCCACATATCAAATTTTGCTTTCCCTATATATGAATTGCGGTTCGATCCTCGCTAGTGAGTTTGCGGTCGTGCTCTGATGGTGATTGTGGAACGTTGAAACATGTCAGTGAGTGTAAATGCCTATTTTTTCTCTATTGTTCAGGTGTCAAACTACGATGGGTTTGGTATTTCTGTCAAGCTCTCAAACTTGATTTACAGAAAATACCCAATTTACCATAGTGTATTCTATTCCTAAAAAATATTTTGTGTCATATATATTGAATAATTTAAAGATACCGATGAAAAGTAGTGAAATATATCTTATTGAAAGGAAAAGGACGTAGCAAAATATTTACGATAAGGTTTTTAGAAGTTCAGAAAGAAATGCGCTGTCAGCAACTTTGTGTTAGTTCTTTATGAAGAGAGTTTTAAATTGACTCGGATAGAATTGACAAGATTAAGGCAATGGAAAAGTCAGAATATCATTGCCGTGTGCAGGATTTGCCGTCTTTAGTTGAATGACTTTAAGACTGTTATAAAACGAGGAAGAACGAGCCCCAGACGTCGACCCTCAGATTTCTTCGTCGTACTTTTCAAGTTTCCGTAAGACAGATGAAATAAGATGAGTAGATTCAATATTGGAAATTATGACCGAATAATAGACAATTGTAACGATCCGAAGCTTGTGGAAATTCTTGGAATAAGGAATTATAGCAATGAGTATTACGGTCGAAAAACGAACCAGTTGTGCGTCAAATTAGAGTTCTCACAATAGAATTTGTTTAAGAAGTACAGGTGAACCGCTTTCTTGTACTCGTGTTGGGGTAAGAGTTTAATTTTTTTAGGTAAGGCCTTAAATACTCTTTTAGCTTCGGAAAAGAGATAGAGATTGTTAAATATATTGGGAGTATGGTTCGATCGAATTGAAGAGTTTCTGTTGCACGTGACGTAGGGATAACTCAGATGAGCAAAATTTGACAGCGAAAGGCAAGTAAAGATCTCATGAACGATTTAGATGACTCGTAGCTGTCGAGTAAACCACAAAGAAAGAAGAATTGCTAGAAGCAGGCGCTCTCGATTGTTCTGACTGTAAGGGAAGTCACACTTCAGAAATCGAGAAGCAATCCGTTCATTGACGTAAGAGGAAGCTAAAGTGAGAGGACAATATAATTCTCTAGCATAGAAGACAAGGGGTAGGATATAAGCTTTGAATTAAGTGAGTTGCAGAATAGGGTATTATGTCTTGAAGCAGGTTAAACGGGCTCCTTTTAATTATTTTGGAAGTAATTTGATTAAGATGTATGGAGATGTCTAATGATTTTGAAAAATGAATGCCAATGTATCTGACCGAGACAATCATTTCAATAACAAGGGATCAATTTGCGGTCGAGAGAGAAAGAATTCATCAGAGCCAAGTTTTATCAAACGAGTATTATCGTGTTTTGGTTTAATGTTGGATTCAGATAAGGTAGGAGTGCAACGGAAATAGTAGCAAAGTGATTAAAGACGAGAAAGGGTTGGGAGAGGTTGGATTGCTGAATACTATTACCATGTCATATGCTTATTTGAACAGCTTGAACTGGTTTTCCGCAACTTGAAACTGTGCAAGTGCAAGATTGAATTGTATAGGGCCAAATACTGAACCTTGAGGGACTCCATACCGGATAATGGCTGGTCTCAAATAACCATTTCTAACTTTGCTGTTGTATACCGGTTTTAGAAATAGAAACTTATGCTTTAAATAATCTACTGCATATACCAGTGCTCAATAAAGCGGATTGAATTGTTAAGAATTATACTGAATCGATTGCTATTGAGATACCAAGAAAGAGGAAAGTGCATTTATGACCTTTTGAAATGGAAGATTAGCAATGGTAAAGGACACTTACTAAGTTGGTGAATAAAAAGCGTCCATTCAAGAAACCATGTTGGTCATCAACGGGGCAAAAATTATCCCGAGAATTAATATAATAGTAGATTTATTTATATGTGATCCTGTCGAAGGTTTTAATGAAAGCAGGGAAATAGTTAATGGGTGGAGATTTTTGAGTTAGGAAACCGATATTATTCTTTTTTTGGATAGGTGAGATCATCTAATTGAGCCGCTCTAGTGAAAGATAGGACATTTTTGAGAAATCTGTTGATAACATCAGCATTCAGTGTGAAGGAGTCCCAACATATGAGAGCAATCATGCCGACGGAGACACTCTTGATCGAATTGGTAATTAGATTCAATATTTTTAATTGTTTGAACAACCATTGCCGGCGAAACTTTCAACAAAAGTAGATTCTCAGTTTCACCGTTTTCGAACTTCTCAGCAGATGGTGTTGTAATGGAATTAGAATTTACAAGACAATTCAGATAGTCTTTGGAAAAGCCATAGTTGTCCGAACCAAAGAAGCTTATTTTTGCGTTTTTTGACATATGAAACAGTGGGTTTTAGATAATAACGAATGTTATAGCAGTTGGGTTCCGCTTGAATGCATCCATCGATGCCGAGTCCTTATCTGTTGATTAATTGTTTAATATAGTCATCATTACTTTGTTTTGTAAAACCGGTGAAGATGGATCAACTGAAGAAGGCGGCCGACAACGGCAGTTAATGAAAACGCAGACCAGATGATGTTCATCAATACTTCGGATTGCCTGAGTGCGTGCAAATGACGAGATGCGTAATCATAAAAATTACGTGCAAATTTGTCGCGAGACTTAAATCAGGTGCTCAATTTGTTCGCCGTGAGTATGTCCTGGATAGAAGCGGCAGATGCTAAGTGGAAGGAAATGACGTTATGGACATGATAAAGGCATGAAGAAATGTTTTCTTGAAGACTAATTCTCTCTAATCAATGGCATCACCGAATGGGCTAAACTTGTCCAAATCGGCAAATCGTATTGATGATCGAATATTTTCCTTTACGGCAGAAGATAATAGAGGATACCTGGCGGTGGTCTAGATTAGGAGAGATCCCACAATTTTGTACGACGGTCACTTCTCTGATGGAGAGGGCGCAGTCGAGTTGGTTGCTTGCTTGAAAAAAGAACGTGCACAAATTGATTCAGTAAGTTTTAAGCGAAAAGCCGAAGCAGCGTATGGCTTTCTAATGATAAGTTGTGCCAGTGAGCAAGAGAAAGGTTAACGTCTGTCACAACGATCTATTGATCGGACGGTTGAGAAAGGAAATGTGGACAGATGTTTGGGCCTCACGGGTGTCGTTAAATATTGAGAGATTCTAAAACTGATAAAAAACACATAAATATAGGTTTTGATCTAGAGTTATTTGCTTAAATGCAAAGGATTACAGTCACATTGAGTAAGAGGTAGGCAAATAAGAGAGAATCATACTTGAGATGTAAAACCACCTCCTCGGCCAAAATCTGTCGCTATAAAAAAGGGAAAAGATCATCACATCTTATGGTAGAAGACAGCCACGTTTCAACAAGAAAGCTCATATCCAGCTCGTTTGAAGATAAAATTTCCGCAGTTGATTGAATTTTGGGTGTGAGTGACCTTCAGTTAATGAGGATTTCCCGGAGGGATCCAGGGAAAAGAAAATTGGACCTGCGAGGCAAAGCATGCAGAAGATTTGCAGCGGCGGTTGGAGCACGACCGGGGGTTGGTAAGGGTTATTGAGCATTAGTTGATGAGAATGGATCTTTTATTGTCAATCTGGACTTTCTTAGTCCCACTCTTTTTAGGCGGGTGTGGGAGTTTAGGGTTTTGAAAACGACGTAGGCGGGTCCGCACGGTTCGTACCGCTGGGCTAATGTGGTGTTGCCGGGATATAAATGGCTTCAATTTGTGACCCGACCTGTTTTGAAGATCTGGCTCCATTGTCATGGGTGGCGTTGGAAAATGATGGAGGTAAGGGGATAATTCGGTAGCTTGCTGAACTAAGGTGTTCTTACGATTCTGAACCACTGCAATTGTCATGACGTTGGCTAGACGCATGGAAAGGTGCTCAGCACAATAGAGATGACAGATGGAGCGTCACAGATTAGCGTTTCATAGGATTACTCCATCCAGATAATTTGTTCTGGATTCTAAATGGTTCAAGTTCGCCGGCTGAGAGCTTTATGCTTGTTTAATTACGAGCTGTAACAATGTGCACTCACGCTTTCTTTACTTTTCCTACCGTTATTGAGGGGAATTGAGATTTGAGTAATTTGAGCTCATCGTTAGGGTCTATTTGTGGCAGGAAAACGCAGAAAAATGACGTTTGTCAGAAAAGATATTTTTCAGATGATGAAAGTTGTCTCCCAATTACTTAATCAAATTAGAAACCGGATCATTATTCTAAAGTGGAGATCAGAGGTATCAAATATTTGTTGCATGTTCTGTGATTGCTCGTAGCCAACTCTCTTGTAACACGCAGCTCCGCGTTACAACCCAACGATGTTCAATTTTGACAAATATGGTACTCTTTAAGGTCAAATAATCTAACTCTGTTCTTACACAATATTTCTCTTAACTGTGATTTTAGAAATAATCTCTGTTAGTTTCAAGCAGTTTTAATTGAGATTTATTGAACTGCAATTTTATTTGTAATTAATAGGATTTTTTTATTAAATATACACACCCGCGCGCAATACGCAGGGAATATGCGGTGGATTATAGTGTCATAGTGGATTTATTTCTCTTCGTTGGATTATTCGCAGTTTATGCAAGTGATTTACTGTTCGCATTTAACTATACCTATCCGAATTTCAGAGTACAATGGATTATTATAATTAAATAAGTTAAAACCATAGCAAACAGTGAACTAATTATTTGTGAAGTTTTTTCATTGAAGTGCCGTCTAGAGCACGGTCAATTTGGACTAACTATGAACTTTACATGTAACGTTATTTACAATGCATTTTTGATCATTCGTATTAGTCTTCTCACATCACCCATCGGGAAATAGCCGTGGATTGATCATGTGCACGGATCTCCAAAGCCGCTACCAATTATATGTAGGAAGACAATAACCCCGCAAAAAACACCTTCATAAATGTGTCAAAATTGAATATCGTTGGTTGATCTTGCACAACAAATATGACTGCAATGTGGATACCCAGATAAGATATATATATATATATATATATATATATATATATATATATTCATTTACTCAGTTCTGTCAGTTAGTATCTTCTCTACATTTTTATTGATATTAAATTCAAGCTTTCTTTATAAGTTGCTTGTCCTTATTAGTGCTATCAATATGTATATTGTTTATTATATAGCTCTTGATATATAAAATAAAAAAATATGAACACGTATTCTTCTCACTAAAAAGCATGTATATTTGTTTAAAAAATTTAAATTCAACTTTATTTAATGCAGGAAAGAAAATTACATAATGTCTATTCATTGGGCCATCAACGTCACATATGGGTTAGAAGTTTGTTTACATTTACCAATAGTTGAATTACATCAACATAGATACATCATAACTAAAACAAAATCTGACGATTCTGTCAATTAGTCACTCTGAAATCCAACAGAAAATGAACAAATTTTCTGGTTTTTAGCAGGTCTGTCTGGAGATATCTCCATTATTACTTTACAGCTACATCTATTATACCCATCTTTCAGCTTGCTTAATGGGGAGGTGACATATGTTGCTTTTATCATCCATAGTGAAATAAGTTATATATGCGGAATCCAAACACAATTTCTTATAAACATTAGCTAGATTTGTATAAAATCAAGTAGCTGGATGAAAACTTTCATCACTTTAAATTAGTTTTTTTACATTAGCGGATTGCTTTTATCCTCACAGCGCAAAAAAGATTTACCAATTTTTTGCTCAAATTTATTAATACTCGATCTCCTTTATTTTGATGAGGAAAGGTCAAATATGGACCTGACATCCTGTTTTAGATTAAGCTCCAGAGATTCTGACACCATTCCCTCCTATCAGGAATACAAAAGCTCTCACCTTGAGTAGTCTCGCCTTTATTTTACTTGACAGCAAATATCGGTTGCACAATTTCTTTGCAGTAACGCACATTAAGTATTTGCAGTTTTCGCCATAAATAAATATTTAGACAATACAATTAAACAATAATTGATTGCGCGTGTGGTGATAACAATTATATAAATCAAATTTGCGAGCTTGAAGTAAACATCAATCCCATTGCATTTAACCAGTCGTCGAAAAACGTAGCTAAACTAACGCCAGTCACACGCACTGACGCTTTTGAAACTTCCACGATCATCATTAGAGTACGACGGCAAACTGACTAGCGAGGGTCAAACCGTATTGCACAAATATGAAAAGCAAAATTAGATATGCGGATCTCACATCTAGTAATCTCGCAGTTAATGTTCGTGACTACATAGAAACTGTGCAGCCGACATTTCCAGTCAAGTAGAGGTGAAAGCCGCATATTTTATTTCGCTTGCCATATATATGCATTGCGGTTTATTCCTTGCTAATCAGTTGGCTATCGTAATCAGATGATGATCATGGAAAGTCGAAAGGCGTTATTGCGTGCGGTAGTTTTGCTATGTTGTTCGACGTCTTGTTAAATACAATAAGATTGGTGTTTACTTCATGCTGGCAAACTTGATTTTAAAAATTGTTACCACCAGCTGCGCAATCAATCATTGTTTAAATGTATTGCCTACATATTCATTTGTGGCGAAAGCTGCAAACAGTTAATGTTCGTGACTTAATAAAAATTGTGCAGCCAACATTTCCAGTTAAGTACGATGGATGCGGGACTAATAGAGATGTGAGCCGCATATCTGGATATTCTTTCTATATCTATGCAATGCGGTTTTATCCTCGCTAGTCAGTTTTCCGTCGTACTCCGATGATGATCATTAAAGGTCAAAACCCGTCAGTGCGTGCGACTAGCGGTAGTTTTTCAATGTTGTTGGACGACTGATTAAATAAAATCGGAATGGTTTTTACTTCAAGCTCGCAAACTGGATTTAAATAAGTAATGTAGATTAGCTCCTGCGGCGACAAAATGCAGCAGCTTAATAGTTGATCGAGCACCAGACCCATCCTCTGTAATTGCTCTTTCGTATTAACTTGCAATTGCCCTTCCCAAAAGCAACCACAATAGCTTTTCATCTGGGTTGCTCTAGCTGACCAGTGGTTTGAGTCCTTCACCTCGGTCCAGTTATTAAATGTGTTCAATATCCCCGAACACCAGAGAAGAATTGCATTACGACAGTTTGGATATACGACGAGTATTCATTTATCATAAAAAGAGATTCATTATCTTTTCAGTCTACGCTTTTGCTCTGGTTGTCATTCCGTTCGTCTAATCGCACAGAAACAACAATTACTTATTTTATTCATTTCCAACAATTATCATAAATTGCAGGTCTCTATCTTTTGAAATTAATCAATATTGGCATTTCTTTTATCGAACGAGCTGGACATGTGTCTGTAGTTAAAACCTGGCTATCCCCCGTCGTATTTAATGATGATCTCTTCCACATACACGATTATTCGTATCTTCGAATTAATAAAGCTGTTGCCTTGGGTGATGGGTTAGCAGCAGATTTTTGGTCTTAACCCATGACCAATCACCTAGCTGACACCAAGTCATTGCGACTACTTTTGTCTTTTAGCTGATGCTACTGAATCAAATTGTACCTTTCTATGTAATTTACAGGCATCCTAATGTTTCGATCATCGATGACACTTAAGAAACCCAAATTTAATATTAATTTTTCTCGCATATACGCGACAATTACATTTTTTGGGTGCTTTTAATCTCCATAACGACATCTGAGGTTAATATTGCTTTTAAATAATATCCGCTGCTGTAGTTGTTTGTTGCAAATTTAGCTACATCAACTCGTGCACTTTCGTGTAAGTGATAATAATAAAATTGAATGTATCATCTCCAACGAAGAAACGATCAGTTCATATTGCCGAGAGATATTCTACAATCTCGATCCTTATTTCTATCTCATTTTATGCTTCAAGGAAAACCTTAAAACAACCAGACGTTTCATTAACTAGGATGCATATCGTTTAATTTGTCATTTCATAACATGGAATGCAATAATTATCTTTGACAGAACATCCGTCTGTTTCTCCTAACTTCATAACACCTTATCTTTCGCTTAGCCTCCGTAATTTCCATTTTTACACGTACGAACTTCAAGTGGATTACGCACTTTATATGGACGCGCGTTAACCTGGATTATAATTCAACGCCATGAGCTTCCTCGAAAGCCCGCGCTTACTCAATACCTCATATTGATTACTCTGTCATTTTACGATAAAAAGCCAAGCGCTGAACGTCGAAAGGCGTATTGGATCGGCTCCCAATTCTCACGAAAAATTCGTTATCTTTAAAAATCGCCTGTTTCAGAAATCCAATAGGTTGAATATTAACTTCACTGGCTCTGCTCACATCAATTGTGCAAATGATTATTTGACGTTCTTTTGTATTGCCACTGTTTTTTCTCCATTTCGACAGTGGTGATTATTGACAATAAACCTGGGGGTCTGCACTAATTTTATGTTTCAAAACAGGGTGGCTCAGTGGTTAGAGCACCAGATTCCGAAGCAGACGTGTCCAGGTTCGAGCCCTGTCCGCGGCAATTTCTGGCCAGTACATGATGAGTTTCCAACAAGGAGAATACCAGTCTATTGGATGAATTGTCTTTCTCCACTATACTATTCTCAGTTTATACTGATATATGTAAGTAATTATTGGGTCAGGTGCTTATATCAAGAACACAACCTTGATTATAATATTTATTAAAATAATAATTTTATTTTTATGCTGTCTCCATTGGGATAATTGCTCTTCTGGGTTGGAAGCTTTAATCTGTTGAAGCCCTTAACAGATGACTATAAATTTCTGCTTTACCAACGGATTGGCTTAAATCACCTTGCTCATGTATTTTGAAAAACTGCAATTTGTTTATCTCCATTTTAATAGATATCCGTTACATCTCCATCGTATCGGTATTCCGTAATCCTTTTTATCAACATCATTAAATCAAGGTGTTGCTCCCTATTTTGACGGCCAACATGGATTTGTGCATAGGCATTTTTTTCTCCAACAATCAAACTGGCGTCCTTAATCACAACTATTCCTCCATCTTCTAACGGCACACTTTCACTATCTTGTTTAATTAATTCCAAAGCATTCGATAATTTCACCTTCCAGTCGATTCAATCTTCCATATTAATCAATAGGTTCTCAAGTTGCATATTTAAGCGTGTCAATTACAATATCTGAAGTCGATCAATGTCTGTAAGAAGCTGTAATGGAAATCCGAAATAAGCATCTATTCATTTCAATGCAGCGCTTTTCAATCTCACTATTTTACAGATTGAGGTTGAGTATAACCAATTCAAGAAATCTAAATACGTCATTTAATTGGTAGTAGTTGGAACGTTTCCCAACAACAACGTTATGAATTGCATTTGTTTACATCAGCATATTGCACCTTACACGAGTTCTGTGTTATATCTACTTGCCAATTATGATTGACAGATTTACTCGATAGTCTCTGGCAGAAGCTTACGGGAACATTTCAGCAGATGTATCCATTAGTTGTTTCTTCTCATAATGGATAGCCCTTTGTGGTGTTCCTAACGAGGTTATCACTGACAAAGAAGCATTTTGTCTTCTGATAGATGTATGCAATCCTTTCATTTTATGGGATGTACTTTATGCCTAATGACCACCTACAACAAACAGTCTAGTATTATTTTTTTGCGTTGCGGCTGGCGGTAGTTTTGTTATGTTGTTCGACGACTGGTTAAATACAATGGGATTGGTGTTTACTTCAAGGTCGCAAACTTGATTTAAAGAATTGTTACCACCACCCGCGCAAACAATTATTGTTAAAGTGTATAGTCTAGTTTTATGTTAGAGCAAGTACATTGCGACTTTAAAATCTTCTAATATCCTTGTACATTAATTAAAACTTGGTCAACGCTTTAATCCCATTAGACACCGCAATTTTTTCTTGAAATTGCAAATCTTTTTATACATCTGCGTTAGTTGGAACTTCAGGTCTAAAAGAATGCTATATGGGCTCCATCTAAAGGAAAGGCTAACCAAAAAATATTAGTTAGTATATAACTGAAAATTGAGTGTGGTGCGCTGATGAAATGGCGCACTGCGTCGTGGGTGGCGAGGAGTTCTCGACCAAAAGTGTTGTATCTGGTTTCTACTGGTTGCAGAGCACGCGAGTTCGTCGAATACTTGTTCCAAAGAGGTTCCAATAACAAGTTTAGAAGCATCTGTTGTGAATATAAATGGCCGTTGGAATTCTAGATGTGTTAGCATTTAACATTTGTTAATGAGTTGATTGCAAGATGGACTAATTCCTTGCCTTCGGGCAATCAAGAAATGATGGAGTTTCTACCAAGTCCTTTTTGAATACGCAGGTGCCTACAAAACAGATAAAGTTGTCGTGATAGGCCAAGAAGGAACTTGTGATAGAAGTTTCGTACTCGAACAATTTCTATAGTTCATTTAATGTCTTTGGTGACTTAATATTCTTGATAGAAATTGCCTTCGACGGCAAATGTTGTATATCTTGTGAGTAATACGATGCCCTAGGAAACCCACAGTTGTTTTTGCCATCTGCGTCTTGTCACATTTGACCTTGAGTCCGTGATTTTATAAGTGCGAGAAAACATTTCGTAAATGCTTGGCGTGAGATTCTATGTCTGCAATAAAACTCATAATGTCATCGAGATATGACATACTGTAAGCGGCATCATCGAGGAGTATTTAGTTATTCAACTATGAAATGTCTGAGTAGCGTACTTGAGACCAAAAGGCATGTTCAAGTATTCAAAAATGCGAAATGAAGTGATGATCGCAGTTTTATCAATATCTTCTGTCACTACCGGAATGTGATGATAGGCTTGTTTGAGGACAATCACTGAAAAGTAATTGCTACCGCTGTGTGTTTTAAGCAAGGTGTTTATATTGGGATTTGGATATGCATCGGATTTAGTCTCAGAATTCAGCTTGAGATAATCTCCACAGGCTCTGTATAATTCGTTTGATTTGGAGACCAAGTGCAATGGTGACAAACATTAACTTTTTAATAGTCTGATAACTCCATTTTCCAATAGTCTTGAAAACTACTCTTAGGCGGCTTTCAGTTTAGCAGGGTGTAGCTTTCACTTTTTGAGTGCGATAGGTTGTCCATTGGTGACGATATGGTTCATCGTGTTGGAGACTCGTAGCTCTGACTTGCTGAGATCGAACGATTTGTATTCTCAAATAGCTGCTGATAGTTCTCTTGATTTATGCACTGGGGTTGGCTGTATGACCTGTGACTTCAAACGTTTGGAGGCACGTGCGCAAAAACTTTGCTCGATTCCGGTGGAGGGGCCAATGATATTTTCATTCGCAAGATCAACAATGAGCCAATATTTCAACAGGAATTCAAGGCCCATTTTATTTTGTGAGACCTTGGCGACGATGAAGTTGTGAGAAAATTCACGCCGTAAATCTATATTGAAAGTGCGTTGCCGAAATTCATTAGTAGGAATGGGCTCCATGTGGCTGTTGCGAGTAGAACGCATAGAGAAATCTCAACCATTGAATCACCTTTGAGAAATAAAATTGCTGCGCCTGTGTTTACGAGGAATTCTTCTCCAATTTTGAAATCTAGAACACGCAGAATTTCCTTGGGTTGTTTGGCCGGGTCATAAAGGAAAATAGGCTGGTCACTGCGTATGACACTATCAGTTTTGCAGTCTATGAGGCATATTCAGCGTGGACACTGAGCTGACTTAGAATTCAGAGTATTCAAGTTTGGAAGTGACTTTCAGGACATCACAATGCAGAAAGGGGCTTGAATATATAAAGAAATTTTTTTAAATACGTGCCCTATTACTAATACAGACTATTAACCAAGCGCTTACCAAAACTTGCTTCCACTCTTTGAATTTAAATTGAACGCAGAATGTGACACAAAAGCACGTAAACGAGAAAAGTTCAGCGATTTATTCACAGAAGACTTTGATTAATAAATATTCACAAAAAATTTTGAAAGAACAGGATGATCCAGTGTGGAAAATCTTGGTATTAAATGTGCCACCGTCGATTTTAATGTACATCCCAATATCCCGTCAAAATATAAATTTATTTGGGTTTTAATTCTACAACAAATATTTATATTATCAAAAAAGGTTTTAACAGCAGTACTACTCTCAGATACTGGGGCGGTCGCCAATTTGTAAACGCCCCGGCTGGAAGTAAGTTTCATGCGACGTTACAAGAAGAAAGACGGATTATGTTAGAGCTGTTTTTGTTGAGAGCCATTAACAGGGTCTGAAACGCGTTCGCCGGCAAATTCTGTGAATGTTTATGAATTTTGCAGTGGCGATAGTGTCGAGAAGACCTTTAAGACACTTGCTCTGTCCTCCTGTTCGTTGGCTTGTGATACTTTGAATTTATGTACTTGAAAAAGTAGAATTGTAGAAGCATGATGTGTGAGTTGCTGTTTGAACGCTTAGCATTGTCTTGTTGGAGATCTGCGGCAACACCGCTGTGTCTGGGACACGTAAAAATCCGACTAATGGGTGATCGATTACGTGTAATTGGTTGTGCAGAAAAACAAATTGGCATTATGGAAGATTAGGCGACGAGATGACACAGTGTGGCAAACGCAAGTCCAGAAATCAGGGTAGGAAGACAGTCAAGAGGATAAAGCGACAGCAACCACGCGTAGCGAGCAGAGCAGAGAATGCGTTGCGTGGTAATTGCGTCATGCTTATATAAATGCTAAGTTGCGCGTCATTGGTCAATGGCAATTTTGCTTGTTTTAATTGGTTTAGCCTATTGAAATTTGAATTCGATTTTGGCAGTATGTCGGCAAATTAATCTGAGCTGTTAAAATATTAATAAGAAAGCGACATTTATGTTACAACTGAGCTTGTAAACGCCCCAGCTTCAAGTAAATGCCGTACGACGTTACAAATTCGGTTAAAGTGCTATAGATATAGAGTTATCGTACTGATATGGGGCCCTTAACAGGGCCGGTCGTGCGATCTCCGGCAAATGCCGAGAAAGATCCTTCAGTGTGAAGATGTCCTAGAGCCTTTGGTTGGCTCGGGCTGTAGTTCCTTCTGTTGTTGCGTTGTAATCTCGATGTGGAAACTTCGTTGAAGTTCTGCATTAATTGGCTCGTCTCGCTGGTTGTACAGCAACAAGATGTGTCACGGATGTTGCCAATTGTTGGTGATGACAATCCAATAACCAGCGTAGGTGATGACAGCCGAGATCACGCACACGTAACGCAAAGCAGAAGGCAAATGCGACAACTGAGCTGCATGGTAAGTTTGCCGTGCTTAAATAGCCATGCCATAGTCCACTTGCACACTATTGGTTAACGGCAAGTTTCGCATTTTTCTCATTGGTGCAACGTAAATAAAATTGAATTTAATTTACGCAATATGTCGGCAATTAATTTGTGTCGTTGAAAAACTTTCCCCTCTGAAAAAAAGGAAAAAAACTCCTCTCTGCGAGGCTAGGTAAGAAATGCATGACAGAGTTCGAACCAAGTTAAGCAAAAAAAAAATTTAACATAAATGCTGGGCTTAAGTATGTTTGTTGGTTGCTTCAACAATGATATGATGCCAAGTAACCACTAGGAAATGCTACACAAATTGTTAACTCTAGTGGTCGGTCATACCGCGTGAGGCAAAATAGAGCAGTGTAAGATTTGGGAGCCGGAGCGTGAAGATTTCGAGGTAAATCGCCTCTGAAGTTGCCAGGTTTAAGTTAAAACCTAGGCAGGCTGGATCGTCGTCAAAGCGTTTGTATACGACCAAAGGAGCTAGAGTGTGTGCTCGACGTTGTGGTCATGATATTTGTAGAGTGGTCTTTGTGCAATTGATGAAGTTGAGATATGCATTGAAAGTGGCCTGTACCATGATATGAAGCTGATAACTACTTAGTATTGCTACACGAAAGCGTTAGCTCCAAGTAGCTGGTCATACCAAAATAGGCAGTGTGATGTCATGTGTGAGAAATACATTATAATGTAAAAATATATACATTAAAATCAAAGGTAACTGCATAAAAATATGTACACGAACATTGCCTCAGAGATGGCATAATACCAAGGAACTGTTCAAAAATGCTACACAATTGTTAGCTAAGAACAGCTGGTTATGCCACGTGAGACAAATACGAAAAATAACGTAAGGTTAAAAAATTTTGATAGTTAATGTTAATGTTTAAAAAAATCAATTACGCGTTATACAAAGCAGGCTATTGAGATTGTGGGCAGACGGAGCCTGAGACGTGTGTAGAAGGTTGAACGCTCTCAGGATCAGGCGGTTCGATAAACGGTTTCAACCTGTCTATGCTTACTGATGTCGGTGTAGCGCCTTGCATAATAATGAAGTATTTTGGTTGTCTGAGCAAAATCGGGTAAGGACCGCGATACTTTGGTTGTAGTGGTGCAACAGCATTGTCGTTGCGAACGAGTACTCTCTTGCAGCTGTGGAGCTGTGGGTGAACGAAGACTGGACGAGGCGTTTGTCTCGGCTGCTGTTCAGACATGTTACCGAAATGAAGTCGAAGGCGGGTAGCTTCGTCTTGTGGGTCATCTTGTGCCGGTAGTAGACGTGGGAGCTGACTAGGCAGACGTAGATCCATGCCATACAAGAGTTGTGACGCAGACGTTTTAATGGATTCACGAGTACGGGAACGCATGGCAAGCAGAACTAAAGGTAGTGCATCGACCCAGTTGCCATTAATGGACGAGGATGCTAAAGCAGCTTTGAGTTCCCTATGCATTCTCTCTACCATACCATTAGCTTGGGGATGGTAGGCAGTCGTCTGGCGTAAGATGCATCCCATGTACCGCAAGGTGGTTTTGAAACGATCAGATGAGAAGCAAGTGCCTCTGTCCGTGATGACCTCATTGGGAACACCATAATTGGATATCCATGCAGAGATAAAACCGTTAGTTACTTCGTCTGCAGAAATGGTGCCAAGAGCTAATGCCGCAGGCCAACGTGTAAATCTATCGATCATAGTTAGAAGGTAGTTGAAACCTTGAACCTTTGTCAGATGAACTATGGCGATGTGGACGATGGCTAGGCGAGAAGTAGTTCGAAAATGTTGCAGCTTAGAACGAGTGTGTCGTGTGATCTTGTTTTTCTGACAAATAGCACACTCGGAGACCCATCGTTTAACATTCTGCCTAAGTCTGTGACCCCAGAAACGATCTGTAAGAAGTCGGACAGTCGCTTGGCTTCCTGGGTGAGAAATTGAGTGAATTGAATCGAAAACCTTTCTCTGAAGGCTGGTCGGCAGAACTGGCTTGTTGGGCTGCGTACCCGTGAAGTAAACAATTGGTAAGCCTTCCCACAGACGGCATATGAACTTGGTTGGGTGACGGGCTATTGATCTTTGAATGTGAATGTCACCGCGTTGTTCAGTTCGCAGGAGAGTTGGCGTTAGTGCAGGTTCACTGAGTGCCACGGAGTTGACAGTGAATGGTGACGGCGAAGGTGGTTGTAGAGAGACGTCTGGCCTGGACAGGGCATCTGCAATGAAGTTCTGTTTGCCCTTGACGTGAAAGACGTCAAATTGCCATTCGCTTAGACGAGAAAGCTGTCTTTCCACTCTGGCAGGGTACTTGGCGATAGATGAAGTTGCGTTTCGAAGTGCGCTAACTAGTGGTGCATGATCTGTGAAAACAACAAATCTGCTACTGCCAATGATGCTGATAAAATGGCGCACTGCGTCGTAGATGGCGAGAAGTTCTCGGCCGAAAGTGTCGTACCTCGTTTCTACTGGTTGGAGAGTACGCGAGTAGAAACTGATGGGCTTCCGAACTCCGTCGATCTCTTGTTCCAACGTGGCTCCAATAGCGAATTCAGAAGCATCTGTCGTGAGTAGAAATGGCTTTTGAAAATCTGGATGTGTTAGCATTGTGGCATTTGCTAACGAGTTGATGGCGAGTCGAAGTAATTCCTCGTCTTCGGATGACCATGAAATGATGGAATTCTTGCTAAGTCCTTTTCGATTCCGCAGATGCCTGCATAAAGAATAAAGTCGTTTTGAAAGGCCCGGAAGGAACTTGCGATAGTAGTTTAGTACTCCCACGTTTTTCGGCAACTCGGTAACAGTCCTCGGTGACTTGATATTCTTGATTGAATTCGCCTTTGACGGCAACGGTTGAATACCTTGGGGCGTGATACGATGCCCTAAGAAGTCCACGTATGTAGTTCCAATCTGCGTCTTGTCACAATTGATCTTGAGTTCGTGGTTGGATAAGCGTGAGGGGACACATAGTAGATGCTTCGCATGAGATTCTAAATCTGGACTGAATACCATAATGTCATCGAGATATGACATACAATAAGCAGAGTCATCGCGAAGTATGTTGTCCATGGATCTTTGAAATATCAGTGTAGCACACTTAAGTCCAAAAGTCTTGTAAAGATACTCGAATAGGCCAAATTGAGTGATGACCGCAGTCTTTTCAATATCTTATGGCGCTACCGGAATGTGGTGGTAGGCTTATCTGAGGTCAATCACTGAGAAGAATTTGCTGCCGCTTAGTTTTTCAAGTAAAGTGTTAATATTAGGAATGGGATAGGCATCAGATTTTGTCACCGAATTTAACTTGCGGTAATCTCCGCAGACTCTGTAAGATCCGTTTGATTTGGAGACTAAGTGCAGTGGTGATGCCCATGAACTTTTCGATGGTCTGATGATTCCCTCTTCCAAAAGCCTTGAGAATTCCTCTTGGGCAGCTTTCAGCTTAGCAGGGGCCAATGGTCGCTTAATGAGTGCAATAGGTTGTCCTTCTGTGACGATATGGTGCATCATGTTGGAAACTCGTAGCTCTGACTTATTAAGATCGAAAAACGACTTGTATTTTTGAAGAACTGCTGATATCTCTGCTGAATGATGCACTGGAGTTGGCTGAATGATGCACTGGAGTTGGCTGAATGACCTGTAACTCCAAACGCTCGGAGGCAAGTGTCCAAAAATTTTGCTCAAGTCCGGTGGAGGGGTCGATGATCTTTTGATTGGCAAGATCAACAATGAGCCGAAATTTCAGAAGGAAATCAAGGCCTATTATATTATGTGAGACCTTGGCAATGATGAAATTGTGAGAAAATTCGCGTCGTAGACCTATGTTGAGTGTGCAGTACCGGCAGCCATAAGTTGGTATGAGCTCGCCTGTAGCTGTTGCGAGAAGAACGTCTAGCGACATCTAGGCCACTGAATCACCATTGAGAACTGAGACTGCTGCACCTGTGTCTACGATGAACTCTTCGCCAGTTTTGAAATCAAGAAGGTGCAGAAGCTCGTTGGGTTGTTTGGCCGGGTCATGTAAGCAAGTAGGCTGGTGATTGCGACCGGCGTTTTCCGTTTGACTCTCTATGTGAAAAATTCGGCGTGGACGAAAAGAGTCGACAGGGATGTCGGATTGTAATTGGTTTCTACCCTGTGGCGCCGTTGATGCCGTTGATGCGTAGAAAATACAGTCTTCTATTTACTGCACCAGATGTTTTCCGATGCTGATGCACCCTTCCGCCTGTGCACTGTTGTCCTTTCCGTCAACTTTGGAAATTGGCACTAATTCGGAAATTCCTCGGAACGACAAAGACAGAATTGGCATGAATAAGAAAACTTCCGGTGCTTATAACACCAGTTCTTTGGGGCATATTTATTAAAGGATTGCGGGAATCTCGATCGCCGCCTACCGTTATAATTAGGTTTAGGAATAAGTTTGGGTCAAGCATTCACATGATTTAGCTCGGATTTCGTAATTGCCAATCTTTCTAGAACTTTAGCCATGTTCGCCACTGTCCTCTCTAAAGAGGAGAGCCTATCATCTTGCGGGGCTGAACAAAAGGAAGACGGATTCACTTTGGGTTCCAAAACCCTATATTCTAACTCACATCTCTCAGATAAGGCATCTATAGAGATAGTGTTGGGAAGCTGTCTGGCAAATAGTTTTAATGCTTGTGGAAGATTGTTAATAAAAACAACCTCAGCCTCATGGTTAAAAATGTTGGTTTTATATTAACGTTTCAGTAATTCCCTCAAAATTTCGTTGGGGCCAAGGTTTGGCATGTCTAACTGCGCATATTTATTTGTTATCTGCTTAGTTTCTATGGGCCCAAGCAAGGATTCTACTTCGTTTTGTAGACCTCAAATGGGGTTAGGTAGCTTCATAATGGCCTCAAGCTTAGGATAAATCCGTCGCTGCAATTCAGAAGGTAGTTTAGCAAAAACCTTCGACAGTTTTTGATGACTGTCATAATCAGGAAACGGGGAGAAAGCGGAGTCTACGCGCATAAAGAATAGTTCACTATCTCCATCCCAAACAGGAACATCAATATCTAAAATTGGGCCTGACATTCTAACAATCTTACGGGATCTTAAAAGCATAAATTTATAAGCAATATGAAAATGTATAAATATACTTTAACGAAACGCTTACCCACAAACAGCTTCCACAGTTGAATGAGCGCAGAACACAGATGAATTAGTTCCTTCACAAAACACGTCACAGTAACTTCTTCAAAAAATTGAAAGTTTCCGCAATTGAGCCAGTCGAGTACGTACGGTGCGGTTTTGTACGTAGGAAAGTTGAACAGAGCATATACCCAAAAAAATTCACCAGAAATCCACGAATTTACAGAGGACACATATACCCAACAAATTCCCAGATGACCACGACTTTAGAGAGAACATGTATACCCAACAAAAATTCCCAGAAGACTACGACCAGAGTAAAGAAGACTTAAACGCAAATGGTAATCTATTTTTATCCCAAATAAATGAAAAAGAAAGTCAATTCTATTTGTACCAAAAAAACAGTACAATACTCAATATCCTGGCGCGGTCGCCAAATTTGTAAACGCCCCAGCTTCAAGTAAATGCCGTACGACGTTACAAACTTGGTTAAAGTGCTATAGATATAGAGTTATCGTACTGATATGGGGCCCTTAACAGGGCCGGTCGTGCGATCTCCGGCAAATGCCGAGAAAGATCTTTCAGTGTGAAGATTTCCTAGAGCCTTGGGTTAGCTCGGGTTGTGGTTCCTTCTGTTGTTGAGTTGTTATCTCGATGTGGAAACTTCGTTGAAGTTCTGCATTAATTGGCTCGTCTCGCTGGTTGTACAGCAACAAGATGTGTCACGGATGTTGTCAATTGTTGGTAATGACAATCCAATAACCAGCGTAGGTGATGACAGCCGACAGCACACACACGTAACACAAAGCAGTAGGCAAATGCGACAACTGAACTGCATGGTAAGTTTTCCGTGCTTAAATAGCCATGCCATAGTCTACTTGCACACTATTCGTTAACGGCAAGTTTCGCTTTTTTCTCATTGGTGCAACCTAAATAAAATTGAATTTAATTTACGCAATATGTCGGCAATTAATTTGTGTCGTTACAAGCTGTTGGTAGATGGAAGGACACAAAAAGGAACAAGACAATTTTCCGCAAAAAAGTAAATAGCACAATTGTTTTATGTTTCAACACAAATCAAGTAATTATGCAGCATCCTGTAACGCAACAATTTATTACATTACATATTTGTTTAAGTTTTTCGTTGATTTATATTTTGCATCGTGTAACATCTTCGAATTATTAGGTTCTTATACTTGTATCAGTTTTTGTATAACATACAAATACTCTCTTTGGGCTTGCGTTTTTTGTACTTTTTCAACAATTATTTTAAGTAAAATAGTCTTCTTGGTGTCATTTACTGTTTAATTTAATTATATGGCTTTTTATAGTAACTGTGTCTAATACTCAATGAACTGTCTTCTGGTTAAAGTAGTGCAGTTAAGGTCCTATCACATGCTAAATTTTGTTATTTGTATAGATTTTTTCAGTTTGAAAATTTTTTCATTACTCTTTTGTAAGATAATGAAATATGTTATTTAGATAAAGTATGTTGACTTTCGATAAATGCAAACCTTAGTTTACTTGTTCGTACACATTTGAAATTCCTGGCACACTATAGAAGCTCCTAAACTATTAGTAAATGAGAACCCCATAGATGCCAAGTCGTTATTATCTTAACATACCATTTGAGTCTGATAAACCAGAATTCTCGTTCACATATATTAAGTTCATGTCTGCTATATCTTGAGCTAACTTGCTTGTGTCCTCGAACTTAAGATTAGCTTCCATGCTGATCTTACTTAGATATTAATTTGATAACTTAGTGTTAGGCAACAGACTGTTTACTCCTTACGTAGAAAAACATCCGATCAAATAACCTGGTAAGAAATAAGACGTGAAAAACAGAATTATTAAATTACCTGTTCAAGAACGTTCCCAATATATTCGATTCAAAAGACAAAATCATAACAGGTATTTATTGTAAAAATCGAGTAATTATAATCGTAAATTGGAGAAAAGAAACAAAGGCAGCTTGCTGAGAAATCAGGCCAGTTAAGTACAGATTACCAAAACTGAAAGTACGCACAATTAAAAAGTATATATACTGTCAAGTATTTAACCAACGCATGTTCTAGAAAATAAACCAATAATTTCTTTTTGAATAATATTGATTTCAATCAGCAAAGGTGGTTTAAATTTATCAATAAATGTCACTTATTTTATCGGAGAAAATATCTTCCTCTACAACACGCACTGACGGCGTTTGTCTTTTGAAGCTGTTGTGCTTCTATACTTAGAAGAACATTTGCATTTTTCGAGTTTGTGAATTTCGTTTATATCATTTTTGTCACCACTGGTGCAACCAACGATTTTATAGAAGCTCTTTGCTTACTATCATAGAGGAGTTTCTGTGATGCCAGGCTCTGGTATTCAATGTGACTAGTATGATCCTCAAATTTATAACAAATCAATTTCTCAGTACCTTATAGGATAAGTCTCCTAAGTTCTTCGGTCAACTGCTGTATGTACTCATAATTAATGGTGTTATCCATAATATTAAGATAGGAATCACTAAACATTTTTACAACAATGTGCGAATGCTCACCATCTCACTGATTACCACCATAACCTGTATGAAATTGAAGACATTGTAAACAGAATCCAACGTGTTTATCTGTGATGAACTTGAGGTCCTTCCCGTGATATCTATAAGAGTAGATTTTTGGTTAATGCAATAATTTATTTTCTGTATTCCATGTAGGTGAATAGTTATATAGGACATCAGATAGTTATGTACCAGAACAAAAGGACGTCGTATCTTTACCAAACAAAATCTAATGAAGATTGAATATAAAGTCGACAAAGACAAGTCGTGGTATTCGACAATTTAAACAAAAAATGCCTTAGTTTTTAGACATGACCTTGTTTATTAAACATGCGCTAGTTTCTCATGTCCAATAATCCACTTCCATATACACCCTCGGGTTCTAAATGCATGCTCACACATTACTTAGTCATTATTGTTTGTTTTTTACCAAATCTTATCGAACGACTTATCTCATCTCGTGCTGGTACTTCGCTTATCTTCACTTTTATATTATGTCGATATCTTTCTTCTGGTGTCTTGGATTTACGCTTTGCTTCTTTTAAACGCTTGTTTGGCTATTTCTCCTTTTCCCACATCTTAGAGTCAGATCTCGCCTCAGCCTCATGGTACTTTGACGGGTATGGCTCAGTCTTCTTCGTTCATGTAAACTTTGAAACGCAGCGATCCGGTGCTACTCATTCTTTTCTGCTATTCACTTTTATGAGTGCATTTTTATCAGTCATATTTTTAACTGCGAATGGCTTCTTATAAAACGGAGTCAGACAATTTCGTCTGTTATAATAGGTTATGTATACGTGTGACGTCAACTTTAAATCTGAAGATACATAGCATTTGGACCTTGAAATTTTATTCCTTATTAGAGATAAACAACTCATTTTGTTCCTCAGTGCTTCTGCATAACAATCTACTAAACTATAGGCCCAATCAATACAACTTGGAGCGTGTATTAGAAGATCTCCAGGTAACCTTAATGGCTCTCCATAAACAAGCTCTGCTATGGATGTTCCTAGCTGTTCTTTGTATCTGTTTCCATTGCATTCGAAACTATAGACAAATTATGTATCCAGCTAGATGCTCCAGAGCATCGTAAAGCAGCCTTCAGTTCCCTGTGCAGCCTCTCAATCATCCTATTAGGTTTTTGATTGTATGCACTTGTGTGTCTCGCTTCTATCCCCATGGCATTCAATGACCTGAGAGATAGTTCATAGTTAAATTGATTACCACGATCACTAGTTGCCCTTACTGGTACACAATATCGTGACACCAAATTATGCAAGAACATAAGTAAGACCTCCTGAGCTGTCAAACTGACGACCGAATCGATCAACCATTGTGAGTAGATACCTATGACCAGGGACTTACATCGTTTCTACAAGATCGATGTGTAT
This sequence comes from Eudiplozoon nipponicum, assembly GCA_029291075.1. Taxonomy (NCBI): domain Eukaryota; kingdom Metazoa; phylum Platyhelminthes; class Monogenea; order Mazocraeidea; family Diplozoidae; genus Eudiplozoon; species Eudiplozoon nipponicum. The sequence continues at coordinate 29,161 of JAQBSW010004162.1, forward strand.
TTGTATGAAACGACCCGCTGGTATGCCATTTGTTTTCACTTCGGTCTTAGTGTGTCGCCAAACCTTACAAGTTTGAAATCCTTATGCTTTTCGAAATCTTTGGCAATACATTTCTATAATTGGCCAACCTAATAGTTGCCTTAATGGAAGGGTGATCCAGTTCGTGCATCTGTTGAATTACTTTATACCTTAATTCCAACGGTACATAGGGTCCTGGATGGCTCCTGGAGATTTCAAACAGTAACTACATATCTTCAGCATTCTTGCGTGTGTACGCTAACATCTTAGCCGACACAACTACTAAAGGATCAACATTCTGCGCTTCCACTTATTGCTGGGTAAAATCATTCGAAAAATCGAGAGCCGACGGGTGGTTCTGATCGGATCAAATCTATATTGGATATGTGAGGTGGGCTGAGTCTCTGATATACCATTCTCTTTTCCCGAAATATGCGAAATGGTGAAGTCAAATTCTGCTAATCTGGTTGTTTTTGTAATCGCCGATGAGAATTATCAAGCCTGTTGGTTTTACCAAGAATGTTTATCATCGGCTTATGGCCAGTTAATACCGTCAACTGATGTTTGTACAAGTAGTGCTTAAAATGCAGCACTGAAACATAAAATGCGAGTAATTCCTTCCTAAGCGTGTCATATCGCTTTTCATAATCTTAGAATTTTCTATTATAAAATCCTATCGGCTTGACGATATCATTTTCGTTCTGGTGTGGCACTGCTCCTATTGCTATATCGGAAGCATCTGACCATCTCAAACGGCTTAGTCAAGTTCACAAGTGCTAGTGCGGTTGTTTTGCTTACCAGGTCTTTGGTCCTCGTGAAATTCTCCTTGTTGACTTGGCTAAAATTATAAGCCAGTACTCTCTGATCGTACTCCTTTTACGAACAATATGTCGAGTTAACGATCCTAAAATTCCCACTAAATCTGATATGAAACTACGGTAATAAGTTATAATTCCTATAAATCTACGCAGTTGGCGTATTGTTCGGGGTTCCGGTACATTTCTAATTGCCTTGACCTTATCCTCCAAGGTTTAAATCCCTCATTGTAAATAGTGTCCAAGAAATTTTACGGCTGAGCAACCAATCTTGCTATTTTCTGGCTTGACAACCAATACATAGTGTTCCAGTTTTGATAGCACAGTGTCCAAGTGCTCTTAGTGTTCGTACTGAGAATAACTGCATATGACGATATTGTCTATGTACACAAGAGCAAATGGACAGTACTGAAGAGGTTCCACCACCAGTTGCTAGAATGTCTGACTTGCATTCTTCAATCCAATTGGCATGCATAAGTACTCATACGATCCAAAGTTGGAATTTGAGCGCCTACAAATTCCTTTCTCCCTTAATCGATGAAATACGTAGATTGCGATCTTTTGCTTATGTTTGGCTAACGGTTGAGCCTTCGGCAAACAGAGTAGTAGTGCCACCAACTCGATTTGGTGTTCTATTCCTGTCTTCAGCCCATTCCGTTTAGAAACACCTCAGGTGTTTCTCGATAACTTCCACTAAGTCATCCGTGACAACGAGTCTGGGTAGTAGAGCTGACGTAACCACTGAGTTCCCAGTCTCAGTATATGTCACTATCCACGTGCCTTGTCCAATAGTTTGAATCTTTGGATTTGATGCCAGGTTGAAATAGATTTCAAAAATCTATTCCAATGTTGCTGTCCTTTATGCCCTCGATGCCGGAATTCCACGTAAACCACGATTTATGCCCCAATGTCACTTGAAACACTTTGGCGCTCTTACCTATTATTGGACTTCCAGTAGTAGTCCATAGTTGATGTTAGAATGTGAAGCAATCTAGTTTCACTACATCGGATCAAACTAGGCTCAACTTGGCACTCATATTGCTTAAGAATTTGAAACAAATTAGTTCATCTGTTATGACGAACTTGTTGATGTTATAGCCAACAACCCTCCTCGAGATTTTCTTCAAACCGAAATATTAATGTCTTACTGACTGAACGAGTTTGCTGATCTTCCATCAAAGCCAAAGGACAAGAATTACCTTTCCATCAGGGACTACCCATCCGTAGATAGTTGCAGTTTTCGCCTTGAAATTTTCCAATTTCGGCATACCTTCGATGCGAAACGCATCAATCGCGTGGTCCATGAACACCATTACGCAATTCGCCCCCTGCTGCTTTGAAATTGTGCTTTGACCACAAGATTGAGACTTAACTCTGCTTGAATTTTTCACCTTGTGTTTCACCAGAAACATATCCCGTCGTAAGTTACTAAGCTCATTCTCCAAGGCCACGAGTCTTTTTGAGATAAGTTGGAATTGCTGATCATTGTACGAATCTGTAGCTAAGGCATACATTTTCGGTTTCTGATGTCAGTACACCATATCCAATACTTTAAGCTTTGTCCACTCTACTTCTTAGGTATTATAGACATCCAAAGAGGCTCTTAGTCTTGCAGGCAATTTTGCTATGAATATACTGTTAATTACTTCTTGGGAGATATCAAGACCAATAGCCTTGGCAAGAAATCTGTCATAAAATTCAGATGGAAGTTGGTTTCTCAGCATTTCCTGATGTAGTAAGTCAGTCATCAGCTCAGTACTTTCGGGTTCATATCATCCTTGAGGCTCATTCACTTGAAGCTCAAATGAATTATATGGCTCATTGCCAATGATAAGTTTCCTAAATCTGGATAAGTTCCTCTTCACTTTTTATAGCAATGACCACCAGGCCGAGACCAACATTCCATTTGGGTCGGTAGTCCTCCTTACTTTGAAAAACATGTTTACGTCATCAACCGAATCCGTGTGGTTGTCTGGTCTGTAAGTTAATGGGCATATAACTGTTCATATGATTGTGAATGGTAAGATACTCACTTTTTGGATATTTTTCCGCATTTTGGATCCTGACACAGTCGCCATCTTTTGTAGAGGCTCATTATTCATTACCATATGAGAGCCCCTGTGATACCAGATTCGTGTATCTAGTATGGATGGAATGATCAACAACGAAATTCCTCATCACTCTCTCTCTCTCTTTTGACGAAAACTGTGATTCGACTGTTGGCTTCTTAAGCGCTTTGCTTATTTTTATATGTATATCTCTATTCTTTATGAAAAAACGTGGGAAATACCTTTATATAACTAATATTGCTTAATTAGTATCATTTTATAAAAATACACTAATAAATATCCGTTTTTAGCGTGATCGGTTTATTTAGATTCACATGTAAATATTTAATGTTCTAGATTAGATTTGCAGAACAGCTTAAAATAGTTATTTCGTAGTGATAATATATTAATTTTGTATCAATATGCATTTTGCCCATAATGGATTTAACTATTAATATGTTAATAAAATAATAATGCTAATTTTTTTATTTGCCAACGAAGGCCATCTGGCCGGTAATTGAAAAGATCACGTTACAAATCAAAAGTTGGATTACCTATGGGTGAGTGAGACAGTGACTAGCCATTGTTTATTATTAATGATGAGGGTTGGACTGGTGTAATTTGAGATTTAACTACTATTATTATTATTTATTTACTTAGACGTGGGGCATTGTTTGTATGGTAGTAAAGGTAATTTTATATCTATAAACAATTTAATAGGCAGTTTACATAACTTATTTTCTACATTATTTTATAATAATAATAACTTTTTATTTGGATAAAAGGCCAGTTGGCACGATATTTGAATTAAATAAGGTACAGATCAAAAATAAGATTGTGCATGAGTGAGTGAGACAGTGATTATTACTTGCTTATTAGTAATGATAACGGTGAGACTGATATAAAACGGGTCGGAAAAACACTGCCTACGGTTATCGCAAAGCCCTATATAGATAAATAATTATCGCTATGATTAGGATGAAATCAACTTGAATGGATTCTTAATAAATGACGGAATCTTGCTTCTCAACCGAACTCAGAACTTCAGTTGCTCGCAGCATGCGAGCATTATTTGTGCAAAAACCCAGGTGATGAATATGAGACAGAAAAAGCTAACTCACAGTCTTTTGGGGATCCGTTAAAGAAGCTGAAATGGAGAAAGATACACTGTAGGAGAATGGCGCGGAGTGGATTTTATAATGTTCGGCCGTCTCTAGCGCAATGACAAAAAAGCCAGTGCAAAATCTATAAGTATCCAAAATAATGACCAGATTCAATACCTGTTCTAAAGGAAAAGGTTTTGCTTCTAGTCAGTGTTGACTCTCTGGAATTTACTGAAGAAGTTCAGTTTAATTGCCTTCTTTAACTCATCGTGTAATAGTGTTCTCATCTCCAATTGAACAGTGACGAGGGTGAGGGAAATTCGATGACCGTAGGCACGTAGTGACCTTGTGTACTGAGTTGTTTATTCTTATGTGTTGAATAAACAATAAGGGCAGGAGATTAGAAGGGAAGAGGCGCTCTTGAGATTTCTGGCCAAGAAGAAAACACGTTTCAGAAAGCGCGAGACAATTTGCTCTCGAGCAAAAAAGGAAGTCACTGTGAGAAGATAATCGAATTCATTGGCGTAGAATATCAAAGGTAGGACGTGGGCTATGAATAGGGTAAGACTGGCTAGAGTTCTGTGTCACATAGCACGTCAAACGAGTCCATTTGAAGAGTTTTCAGGTGACTTTGTTAAGGTACAATAAGAAGTCTAGTGACATAGAAATGCGATGCATATTTGTTTGACAGAATCGATTAACTTTGTATCTCAGAAGAGGTTGGTATATGTCAAAAGATTGATAGAATAGGGACCAAACTTCATAAAGCTAACTTTTCCAGGCTAAGTTTGAAGCTAATTTTGCCAAGTTTAGCTTGCAGTACATGTTGCAGTTGGACAATTTGTGCTAAGAAAGAACTATGGTTGGATGGGCTGTCATCTGAATAGATTATCAGCTTGAATTGATCATCCTTAGCCCGAATCTGTGCAAGTACAAGGTTGAAAAGTAAGAGACCGGGTACTGATCTGTGCAGAACTCAAAATTTGATAGAAGCTGACCCCGAATAAACATTGCCGATCTTCACATACGTTGATCGGTTTCAAAGATAATTAGTGATAAGATTAAAAAGACAACTCTAGATACGATTAATTAATAGGGTGGTTTCAATAGCCGAGGAAGAGGCAGTATTGAATGCCTTGGAAATATCAAGGAGAAGAGTGAAATTTTGTCCTTGATTGATGGAGGAGAAGTAGTGCTTATAGATGCTAGCTAGATTAGTGAAGGAAGAACGTCCAGTCACGTGTCCATATTTATCGTCCAAAAGAAAATATTGTCCTTGATTTAATGAAAGGATATATTTCATTATAGAGATTTCTGTCAAGAACTTTAGTGAACGAATCTTGAAGGAACTTCTTTTTTGCGAACCTGGATTAATTGAAATTACCTGATCTGTGTTTTGACTAACGCAGCTTTCATTGTTCCAGTAATTTTCTTTTTGTAAAATATTTCGACCTACTTTACCGTAGGTCTTCATCAGTTGCTTCATTTTTTCGTGAAATGCAACTGATGAAGACCTACGGTAAAGTAGGTCGAAATATTTTACAAAAAGAAAATTACTGGAACAATGAAAGCTGCGTTAGTCAAAACCCAGATCAGGTAACTTTAGTGAACGTCAGAATGATTGAAATGAGACGGATATTCTGTAAAGTGGAAATCGACGAAGTGCTGTTTTTTGGAATAGGCAAGATCATCGGCTTTAACTCTTTCGATGTTAAACTGTTAATTGATAGACAGCAGTTAGACTTCAGCAAGCGGAGAGGAAATGTTTAAATGCAGGAGAGCAATCATGCTGATGGAGATACCATAATGATCAATTTGTGTTTGTATTTCATGTCCTTAATATTTTGCACGCCCATGGCCGGGTGGGCCTTGAAATTCGTAGAGAATCTGCGCTCATTGTTGTTATTGAAGTGGAGGATGCGGGGTAGCAATCAGAAAGGAAACTCAGATGGTAATCTGCATAATTTTTGTCGGTAGCGCAAGTAAAGTCAGTATTTGATTTCTTTGATTTGTGAAACAACTGTATTTTAATAATAGCGAATTTCGGACGAGAATTGTGAGTCGATGGAATGTGCCTTTCGACGCTGTGCGCTGGCTTATATATTGTAAGCTGAATGAGGTCATGAGTGGCGTAGGCTTATGGCGAAGTGCTTATTTTTTAATTCCGAGCCAGATTATCGCGCGCTCTAAAATGTGTGCTTAGCCTGGTTGACTTCCGTACGTGTTTGATAGAGATGACGGAGGCTAAGCGGGAAGATAATACGCCATAGACCTAGCATGAATGGGGAATATGTTGTCAGGGATAACTTTTACACTGCAAAGAAGACGCAATGCATTCCGGTTGATGAAACGTCTATTTATTTGTATGGCCTGTTTTGAAGCAAAGAACGAGAGGAATATGGAAGGGACTTGACAGTGTTTGAGATTAGGGAAGATCTCTCGGCGTTGGACTTTGACAATCTCTTCATTGAAGGGGATACGGTCATGTTGATCGTTATCACGCGTGGGGAAGTGCATTGACCGATATAGGAAATTTGCATCCGAGCTAAGGCAGCTAGTTGTTTTCTGAACATGGCTTAATCTTGTTAAACAACTACCAGACTTTATTTCTCAAAAATAGCAATCTGAATCAACGATAATTATAAATACTCGATATATACAGAAACAAAATAATGAGACTGATTAGAGCAGTGTTACAGTTAGAACAATTTAACAAAATAAGAATGTAAATAAGTGGTCTATCGGAAGGCCGCGGGTTAAAACATATCTACATTTTTGTGTCTTGGTTAATAACTGATAGAGCAACCTCATACTCTAAACATCGTAGTGCTTGTTAGAAGGTCCATTTAACACTATCGCCAATGTTACTGTCTTATCTAAAAACTTAATTGTTCTCGGCCATACATTATTTCATATGAGTGTGCGCCTTCAATGCCTAAGTAAAATATGGTAATTTTTACTCGATGAAACGTCTGCGCTGTTTTACATTAAACGACAGCATTATCATAGCATTTATGCTAAATAAAATTCCCAGCTTCCGTTAAAATTCATGGTAACCTTTCATTCTTTAGGAGGCTAAATGCTTGTGACTTGTTTTTTTTAAATATGGCAAAACAGTAAATTCTGATGAAGACGCTAAAAACGTGACAGAGGAAACTGAGCACATGTGGTACAATAAAGTGCTTATTGCCGGATAATATTTACTTATTAATGCTAATAATTTAATTCCTTGCATCTAATCAGAAGGGTGTTCGTTATGATACCTTTCTGAATTTAATTGCAGCAGAAAAAAAATATGTTCCGATATAATTGGTAGGTTGTTTTGGCAGTTATACCTATAACTGAGGAGTTTCACTATAACGACGAAATAATCCTTTAACTGATAAATTTCGCTTTCCATTTTAATGGCATTTTATTCATACGATATATATATATCTATGTATAGCGAATGTCATTTATTCCACAACCTGCTATAGTATTTCATTTGTAATTATAGATCAGGGTTGTCCGGATATATTGTAAACCGAAAACGATGCTAACTTTTATGCAAATGTAGGAAAATATTGTCAAAAATAGTTGGTTCAAAAACTATAGCTCAACTGTATATGTAGATTTATTGACTTTTAATATGAGCTGTTGGATTCTTAAAAATATTATTATTGCAGCTCTTAATAATATTGAATAGTCTCCCCGTGAGAGCGAATCATTTGTCTTATAGATGTACAGCAGTTACTATCTAGTTCAAATTTTTTCGTATTAATTTATTCGAATATCTGAATTATGTCAGGATTAAATTAGATTTAACGAATGATAGTTTTAGTTAGCAAAATGAGATTCAGATACTATACCATTATTTCTTTGCTATTGGTCAAATTCTGAGTAGTAATCAGGATTCTTTAAATCAAGTTTGTGAGCTTGAAGTAAATATCAATCCCATTTTATTTAACCAGTCATCGAACAACATAGCAAAACTACCGCCAGTTTTTGGGTTCTTGCAGTATTTATTCGTGAATGGGTATTATATGTCTTTAAAATAATACGTTTGTATTTGCTCGTCTTTGTTGTCTTTAGTATCAGGTTGATTAGACGCTTGCCTTTGAGTGTATTGGCAGTGTAATGCCGTTTAGGACTTTATTTATAAGAATTACCCATATATATTTTATTGGGAATTTTTGAGGAATGCTTTCTCCTAGGTACAGTATGTCGTTTATGAGTAACTAATTTTTACTGAATTTAGAGGAGGCTAATTTAGATTATATGTTTTGGAGTATGCGGTGGACGCTCTCAATGTCATGAATATTTTGCGACGATTGCACTGTACGTATTGGGCAGTCAAGGTAAGCTATTTAGGTGTCATCCACATACTTGATAATTATTCCATTTTTATATGTGTTATTTATTTGAAGGAGTACTATGTTGAAAAAAATAGGTCATAGTTTTGAATCCTGTGGGACTGGCATTTGTAGGCAATGGGAGAGATAACATTCCGCCCGGTGTCACGAAGGATTGTCTGTGCGATAGATATTTAATGATGAATTCCAGCGTGTTTGTACAATTGCTTAAGTTAGCAAATTCTTTAATGATTGCGTTTGAGGATATTGTATCAAAAGCTTTATAGATATCTAGTGATATTATAATAAAATCATTATTTAATCTATAACATCATCATCATCATCATGTCCAGCCACACAAAAGTCAAGTGACTAATGTTTCACTGCCATATAACCATGAGTGAAAAAAAGTATATAAGTGAATTTAGACAAATTATTAGTTGCGTAAAACTAATATATATATGTATATATATATATATATATATATGCCTCAATTGTGTATTAGGTGTTGCGCAAAGATTGAGGAAATCAGCTTTTTATTTTCAGATGAAATGAATAAGCTGCTTTGCGATTATAATTTGTAAATTTATGTGTGAATGAGCATGAACATCGATGTTTTAAGAAGTTAAACTTTTGCATTTTTGAAATATTTCTTAAATTACTCGTGATGGTGACAAATTTGGAGATTGTTCTTAGTAGTTGGTATTCTTTTGAAGTCGTTTTCTATTTGGTATACTTTCTGTCCATTTTATAATTAGTAAATATCCTACGGAATTGATTGATATCTTTGAAATTTTGTTTATATTACATTACCAGTTGATTATATTTCTAATAACCTGGACAATCTTCTGTTCTTCTCTCCAATTAACTGTGTCCAAATACGACTAGATGATATATTATTTATTTATTCAGGGTTGCGTAGAACTAAAATATTTTCATTTATGTCTGGGGCATCGAAAATCTTGTAATAAGTTAATTCATTTTGAACCTGGAGGATATACCAAAGTAAGGATGAACAAAGGGTGTAATCACATGTACGCATGTGTATCATGCTTACTGGCGACATATTAGTAGGAATCGGCTCTACACCACAGAACCACTGGCTTAATGTGAAACAGTTCTACAATATAATATGTAAGTTTTAGTATTAAAGCTCTAAAAGAGGCAACTTCAAATGTTCTACTACACTGCGAATTTAAATCAAGATCATTATGTATAATATGTGCCATACCTGTGAATGATACCAACACCATGATATTGTGAATAGACCAAATTTCACGGAAACTGAAAATAATAACCATTTTAAATGACTGGTAATCCAGCAAAAGCTTAAAAGTCTGGTCTCGATCAACATAAGCTATCGAATTTTCGTGGTGTTTATTACATCGTTCAATTTAACGTCTACACTTATATATATATATAGGTTTTTTTTTTGTTTTATATATATATATATATATATATATATATACATTCAAGGTTGCAGAGACTAACCTGTATTGACTATTTATTATGAATGGATTAACTACAAACAAATAGTTAATATATGGCCTCTAGGATATGCCAAATGTTTCACGATAAAAGTGTAGTACAAGATGTGATTTCTCTTTTGCTTAATTGTAAATATTATATTGACGTGGACTTCACTTAATTATGTGAGGGTTGTTTTTTATGTGATGCTGATATGCTCTTTGTTCGTTGCCTGCAAACTCAAAGCAGTCACACACTTTTCAATTCACTCTCTCTCTCTCTTTTTAGTTTGTTTGCTTTTTAGAATTATGCATTTTGCACAAACCTTGGCATTTCTAGATCAGTAGGTGGACCAAAAACAAGAATGTATGTCTAAAGCAAAATCCGCTCAGTATCGCAAGTTTCTGTTGAACCGATCATAAATAGTAGAGCATGAAGTTATGTGGAATTTGGACAATCGCCTTCAAATGTCATGAGAGCCAAGTATTTCTTTAAATATCTTTTATTCTGGTTCCACGTAATATCGCTCAAATGATAAAACCGCGTTTATTTTAGCTGTACTTGGAATAGTTACATGGCAGCCAGACATCAATATTTTATTTGCTCAATAACCTTTCAAGCCCACAGAAACAGATGCCCGTTCGAACAATTAGCATTTTGACTAGATTTTACTGTGATGGCCAGTCGACGAGCATCCGGATAGACCAACTTGGCTCGTCAACTTTACCTTGATTAATGCTAGTTGATGTTTATCTGCCAAAAACAACAAGGCGCCTTTTAGTAGTAGTTTAAGCTTCTGATGAAAGTTAGCTATAACAAGCATTTCCTAGGTATTCCGCTGAAGGCTTACTGCACTTTTGACTGTGCGGCACACGAACGTCTGTACAGAGCGGAGTTTAAATTGGATTCTAGTGGCCAAACAATCGATCACTATAAGATACTTAGTTTATACTGAAAAAGTTATTAACATAATGGGTCCGGTGTTTATATCAAGATCGCAACCAATGTTCATTTAATTATATATATGTTCAAATAGATACCACTTCCCCATGTAGCGTGGTGTCTGTTCTATTATGATAGATTGAGGATGGTTAGTCATAACTTTCAGTCTAAATGGACGGAATATAGGCTACACCTAAAAAATGCTAACCAAGAAATATTAGCCTATATACAACTGAAAATTGTGTAGAGTGCGGCGGAGTAGCTTAGTGGTTAGAGCACTAGATTCCGCAGCAGAAGAGCACAGGTTTGAGCCCTGTCCGCGGCAAATACTAGGCAGTACCTGATGAGTTCCAAATATGGACGAAGCCAGTCTACTGTATAAATTGCCTTTTCTACATTATCGAATGCCTAGTTTATACGGGAAAATGTGTTTACATGATGGGGCAGGTGTTTATATCAGGATAAGCTTTATTTAAAGTGAATGACCAGATCCATAGATGGATCCAGTAAAGCACTCGTGGTATGCTCTCGCAACATGGAAGAAGAACAACCATCGTCTGTTTATCTGTAGGTGGTGGGACTGCTTACGACAATATCTCCGTACCATCTGCATCGTTAAGGTCGCAGTGCCGCGGAACATCATGTTTTCGGTGGTACTAGATAGTTCATCGCGATGAAACAAAGATTATGGGATAGAATGGAGACAATGACACTGTTGCTGAAACTGTTTCCTACAGGATTCACCTTCACACATCCTCACATTTTGTGCAGCCTACATCGAGTTTGGCCTTAATATTTCCGGCCATCTCTAGGTTTTCCGAACTCAGTTCAAGTCCGGAGAGAATATCCGATAGCCTATTTACTAATGCATTATTTTCATTGGCAATTTTGTCGTGAATTTGCTCGTAGACGTTCAAATCATCCGGAGTCAGCCGGACTACTCGAAGACTTACATAAAAAAAGCGAGAATTGTGATATTTTTAGTTGTTTAATATATTTTCTGCAACAGTAATTGGCAAAAGGACTACAGCATACTTAGCCGAACGACTTATTATCACGCGCCATGCACCATAGTAAAAATGATTTTTGACTGCATAGAGCAATTTTGGTTTACTAGATGCAAGCAATGTGGATATCGCTTTTCTGCGGTACTCTAGCCATAAAAGACCGGCTAGCTCTCGGGGTATGTAGCCTTACATTCCAAGAGCTAATTAGTCAACTATCCATGGTCTTAAGCGGCACAAAAGAGCCAGTAGAAGCAGATGAATGTCCATCGTGCGTATTTTCCTTGTCTTCTACCAGCGTTTAAAGGAGGTACTGCTGCCAGTGGTCTTCATCTAGATATTTCTGGAGCTCGTGCATGTGAGCACTGCTTTTCCAAGCTTCTAACGATGAAGCTAAGAGTTACACCAATAATTAGTTGACCTCAGCACCGTTTACATTCATTTCCTTAGAGTTGTTTTCGATTTTTTTCCGTTCTCATTATCGCACAAATATCCTTCCATTTAGAAGTCCTACTTTCAGGCTGACTTACAGTTGCGTGCTTTTTCCTGTCCATTCTGCTTGATTCAGCAGATAAAACAACCAATTTTATAATGCGTAACGGCTGATGCAATATGGAATGAGTATTTTTTTGTATTATTTGTTATTTTGTGTGTGATAGAAGAAATGCTTGATCATTCTTTCGTACTGGGAATGGATTGTTTAAATTGAAATTTATCATTTTCTTATGTCGTCTGCGAGTGAAGGCTAAGAAGCACCATCTGTTTAATCTATCGTGTTTTGAAGCGCAGTTTTCCATAGTTTCCTTCGGCGGTCGAAGCTGGCTTTCCTCGTCAATCACGCTGGTTCACATTTCGTCAATACCTACTTAAGACTAAGAATTACCTACTTGGTAAATACGAACACGAAGCTTCGTATGCGATAGGATAATTGTATTTTGGTAACACCGGTCGTTAGGCGAGAAATTTCTGATGTTTCGGGCAATTACTCGATGTTGAACACTAAAAACATCATCATCATCATCATCATTCACAACAATACAAAACACTTAGTGACTAATGTTTCACTGCCATATAACCATACGAAGAAAAATAGAAAAGGAAATAAATATTTTGATAACTTAAGAGAAAGTAACTTGGGTCAAAAACCTTTTAGAGATTTATGAAATGGAGAACTTAGTTACTACGAGTGTATTTATCTAGGTAACACAAAGAAGTTAGGTAAAACATAACCTTATACAAAAGATTTATTACCAAATCAGCGTTAAGGCAAGGCAACGTCGGCAATCCAGCTTCTTTGCGACTTTCGCTGAATTATATCAAAAACACAGCCGAACCTAGCAGCTAACTCTGACCAACTAAGAAAATAAATTTACGAAGATGATTCTACAAGAAATCTACAACAAGATCGCCACTGGGCTTGGCTCGATGCCATATCGCACAGGATTTCCAACCAAGAACTGTGATGCGCACGTGAACTCCATACTGGCAGACGAGTGGCTCCTATACTACTCAATTTTGGTGTAGTTGACTTTAACAGTCTCTGCCATGTCAAAATCTACCCACCTTGATTCTTACACCAATGTGGCGCTAGGTGAAAGAGCAGCGCATTACTGGGCAGACGAATTGAGGGCATACGCGAAACGTGACCTAGCCAACGTAGTTGGTAGTGCCTTATTTGTTTTTCTAACGAAGAGCACTTGTTGGCAGATCCAAAATATACGTCCACAGATTTCAGCGTTGGTTGAACATAATTAGCAACCTACGTGTGTTATGCTTCTCAAACGACGATGGTCGAATGCCTGTTCGAGATTGAAATTTCGCATTCTTGATACAGGCATGATTTTGGCAATCGGGACTGAGGCAGGTGCCCACGAAAATAGATCTTTGATGTGTTCGGCCCACATATAGAGAACTTATATTATCGATTATTACTAAAATTTATGATTTAGCTAACTGTTAACTTGTTCGTGCCTGCTGCGCGAATAAATTGGAACGAACAACAGCTTTTACCTAATGTGAACGCTTCTTTCATCTTCTTAGCCTTTCTTGTCCAAAAAGGATTCGGGATCGAGTTTTAAACTGCGCTTTAGTTGGCGTTTAACAAGTCTACGATTAATATTTTAAGCCGAGCCTACTGGATTTCGACGCCCAGTTTCAAATATCTCCAAGATTTATCAGAGACCCAATATTCGTCTGCTTTAGCTTTATAATATCTTCATATTTTTGTGGAAAGACGATTATTCGAGTTTGCTTACATCTATTTGAAGTTCATTTATTTTCCAGAAAAACTAAAATACAAATCTACAACGGATCAGTGCATGTTACGGTTCGACATAAGTGTTCCAAAAAAACGTCAATCATTGATGCAACCATGCAATCTATAACTAATTGCTATATGATCTTTTTGAGTTTATCGTTGTCTGGCGTTGGAGGATGCCATTTGGCACAATGCCTTACGCCACGTCTGAAGATTTTGCTACTTAAGTATAATCTATGTTCCGCTTAACTATCCAACAGCCGCTCACCATTTTCGTTGCACATACAGCTTAAAACGTATCTTTCGCGTTAATGAAATTCTACGTTACTTAAGCGTCCAACTTGCGCAATCATGCCACCCATAACCCAGACTATATCAGATCAGTTAAAAGCTTAGGCCGGGGTAAAAGGCGTACTTGCTGTCGTTTGTGCTCCAATCAGTTTCAGCATACGCAGATACAACGAAAAGTCAACGTTGATAAATATTTCTGGTATTAATTTAAGTAGATATGTTTAGGCGTGCCGCACAAGATCTGCTACTTACAGCGATCCATTCAGTTGAGCAAGCTTTAGCTCGTAAGTCGAGGACAATTCCGAAAATCAATTTATTAGTTTAAGAAAACTCCGTGGAACCAGAGGTATGAAGCTAATAATGCGTAGGTGAGGATGGTGCAACCAGTTCTGTAATGTTCGTCGGATACTTTATTCTGGTTTCAGATACGCAACATATATCGATTTCTAATTTGTTCAACATACAGTACAGTTTGATTAAATATTTGCACATTAACTGCGCTGACGTTAAAACCTAATCTATGGTTAATTATTGACAGTGTACTTGAACTTTTTTAATACGATCAACAGCCAACATATTCATAGCATCTAAAAGAGCGCTATTGTTTAATTGAGAAAAGGGAAGGGAAGGAAAAAACGAAGAATCGCAGATGAATGTGTCTGCAGCAGCTTGCTTTCGCTAATTCACCCTGCACAAATCAGCAGATAAAGCGACCATTTTTACACTTCGCGAGTGCTGATGCATTATGAATTCATTATAGTTTGTATTGTTCATGGTTATTTGTGGGCTGTAAAAGAACGCTAGATCGCCCATTCTTAGTTGGGATAGTTTGTATTCGGAGTTTTCATTCTCTTATTTTGTCTGCCAAACAAGGCTGATAAGCACTTTCTGCTCAGATGCCAGTTGCCAACGTTTCTTTCAGCATCCGAAACCTGTTTTTGGCGTCTGGCACGCTTGCTCCCATTCTGTCAATACCAATTTACTGCGTGGTTAGACCAAATTATGGGTTCCACATGAAGGGGGATGATCGCAGTGTAGTTCATGATACGGTTCCCGGGTTGACTGGCTTGTACCCGCCGTTCGTCAAGCCGGAAATTTTTGTGGCTACGTGTCAGTCATACGTACTGATTGACGGTAGTTTTGCTGTTGTATGACTGGTTAGATACAATGTGATTGGTGTTTACATCAAGCTCGCAAACTTGGCTTTAAGAATTGTTATTATTATCCGCGCAATTAATGATTGGTAAATAAAACGTGTTGATTCACTTTATTGCTATTGCAATTAATGCGCCTCATCCCTGCTATGACGTCCAAAAGTTAATTAGAGAATAAATGAACGTAGATTGGAAAATAAATATCATTAAAAAGACTTTGGTTGAAGTAGATCGTAACAAAAAATAAGACATGGTGTGTGTGTGTGTGTGTGCGTGTGTGTGTGTTTGTGTGTGAAAACACTATAAACACATTTAATGTCGCATCATATGCTTTCATGAAAACGAAAAAAGGTATGGCATAAGCGGAATTGATTCTCTCATGCACTTCTATAGTATCAGATAATCGAATTGTTACAATTTCATTGATTATACGAAAAATGCGTTTAATGTCACATTGACTCGAACCAGGACGCGTTTAAATCAGTGTTGCAACATATCCACTGTGTCACGTAAGCCAGGTTTATACGTAATTAGTGCCAGTGGGGACGTAACCGATCTGCTTGATGAATCTAATCTGATATCTTATGAAATGTTTGGTTAATCTAGGCAAGATATACATAATCATTCCAATATACTTTAACTGTTTACCACTTCTCTGATGGCATGGTTTCTGTCCTATTGAGGCCGATCGGACATAGCTAATTGGAACGCTAGACTGGAAGCGTAGCTGTGTAGGATCCAAATAAAATAAAAAATAACCAAAAAATTAAGCTGTTATTTAACTGACAATTGTGTGTGTTGGCATAGTGGGTTAGTTACATAATTGTAGTAAATAAGCCCTTGTTCCCAACAGGGACGAAAACGGTCTACTTGATGTATAATATAATGTTTAGTTTATAATGAGTATATATATATATATATATATATATATATATATGCATATATATAATTCATCCACACGTTCGATAAATATTTATTTTGTACTTTAGCTGTGGCGAAATTTTTAAATGACCAACATCGTCGTCATTTACAGCGAATTTTTCGTTATCTATGGCCTATTAAGGTGTACTTAACCACCCATTCCCAATGGAGGTTGAGACATTTTTTCTGGTCTCGCGTCATTTGCCCGCCTGCCAGTTTACTAAAAACGTAATAGCGCCATCTGTATTTTCAAATGGTCATATTTGATATTGCATACTCTATTGCCTCATCATTAATGGCGTCATGTAACGTAATTGAAACTCGTGACTCTTTGTGATCAAAACTACTGACTATGGTTACGTGGATAAAATCCCGTTTTTAATTGAATTAAGCTAATGCGATGTAATGGAGAAAAATAATAAACCTTGTTTGTAAACAAATTCTGTGTTGTATAATATTTATACTATGTTAAATATGTATCTATTGTACAGGTGTGTTTCATAGATTAGTCCTTTTTGAGAAACCGGTTTTATTCATAAGAGAAATAAAGTCATATTTAGCAAAATAGTTTTTATTGGGCATATCTCATTAATTTTGTATTAAATATCAGTACTCATTCAGATTTATTAATGGTATTCTCATTATTAGTTAAATTACAGGTATTTGTATGTTTGGAATTGACTATGTCGTGGTGGATAGTTAAAGCGGGGTATTTCTTAAATGATGCATCACTAAGAAGTATGCATTACTAATTTCGTTTAATGACCGTGTGTTAGCGCAAAATTGGACATTATTAGACGCAGAAATGCGCGCAAATATATTGTTGCTTCTATCATAATTTCGTTCTACTAAATATTTTTTTCTCCTACTCCCCGGAGGGTATTCCTCATGTCATTTTTAGCTTGAAATCTATTTTGTATGAAGTACATTTAATTGAAATATTATTTTTAATTGTTAGGTACTGTTTGTTGCGGAGAGCTAATATATATTCAATTGTGTATTGTGTTGCTCACCTAGTAACAAATTAGTTCAAATATGACCAGAAGGATAAACCAAAGATGCATGAACGTAAACTATATTCTCGTGTACAATTTTTCGTGCTTACTGGCGACTCATCATTAGAAGCCGGTATTTCGTCATTTGCCTACTATATATTTTGGTGATGAATGTGGGATAATAGGGCGGTAAATCTCCTATAAGAATGTGTAAACCTGTGGTAGTGAAGCTAAATTCATATAAAGTCTTCGACAATGCGACTTCAAAGCCAACTCACTATATATAATATATGTACCATGTCTATAAATGGTACCAACACTATGGCTATTGTTTCAGCACTCGATACCAAAACCCGCGTACAGTCATTTCCGCCTTTGAATGACAAGTTATGCTTTACTCGACCAGAATGATTTTAAACACATTTTACGTTCGGAGATATAGTTACTTGGATGCTGAATGCTTTTTACTTCTCCACTGGAGGAAAATAAGCACAAATGACGTATATAATTTCTGAGTCAATCCCTCTGAATTCTTTTCAACTAATATGCCAGTTTGTGCTTCAGTGTTTATTATCATCATCATAGGTTTATTTGTGGTTAGTCGTCGGATCGGTAGACACAGAACTCTGCGTCCTAGAGACCAAGGACCCTAATCTAACTGGGCACGATAGCATGAATCTTCCCAGTTCTAACAGGCTTAAGTCATTCTATTTTATGTGAGGTCTTCAGTTAGGTTTTACTTCGTATTTAGCATTTGGCGTTGACGAATAGCAATGGAAAGTGGAAAAGCGTTCCGAAAAAATAGTTACTCTTGTCTGCTAAAGGAAACGTTGACTACTAGTGCCTCAAAAGCGGGTGCCCTTGTAAAATGTTATTCGTCAGCCTTGGGCGTCAGTCCATCTAAGAGAAGGATATTTGAATACAAATCGTCCATCTCCGCTAGGAATAGACAACCTTTTTGCTCCTACAGTCAACACACTAACGAATAATTGAAAAAAATATTTTCTCGGTATTGGCTGACGCGCAGTGCATTTCAGGTGGTCTTTTCTATGGTCGTTTTGAGTGGATAAGCAAAAGCGAACTACTGTGGATAATCCTGAAATTGTAACCTTCATGGTGAAAGATTGTGCATACGGTTCTGTGGAAAGACCAATATCTTATCATATTCGTTGAAAAATGAATAAAGATGTTTCAAATTTAAAACTTTCATCCGGAGGTCGGTTATCGCCTGAAGGCCTATACTTACGTGCTATAGTTACAGGTATAGCTGTAAAAGACCATTGGTAAAAGAAACTTCTTTTTACTTGAGCTGACCACCTGCTTATGCGTGAGCGGTGAACTCCAAGCAGCTTTTTCTAGTTCTCGTTTACAATTTAAGCCCAGTCAGAGTTTATTCATTGTCTTATGGTGTGTAATAGCGCTTGATATGTAGCTGGGGAAATACACAATTGCAGTATCCGCCTTTCTTGTCTACTGGAGTGCAGCATTTTTGGAGCATTCCACAATGTGTTATTTGAGTCCAGTAAACATATGAAAGCGATTTTTCTTCAGTACAATTGCTCGTGAACTTTGTTCTTGGTTAATGCCTCCTGTCGCGCACCTGTCATTGACTTAAACAAAATTGAGTGACTACATCGATTCGCATAGCTGTTCAGGCGCTGACATCTGTATTTAGTCATCTTAAAAGTCTCTCCAGCATAAAACAGGAACAACGGTATGCCTGATTTGAAGACCTCGGACTTGGTGCACGGTAATGTAGACAGGCGATTTGAACAATTTTCAAAAAGAAACAGCTAATACGTCTGGAAATCTCGACACAAGCCGATCCGTCTTGCGTCGCCCTAGATCATTGGTAAATGCAACCCTTCACAACTGGTAGTTGGGCACCATTCAGCACGAACTTCGGCCCCTGAAGTGTGCTCAACTTTAGACTGCAACTGGTCGGCACTTAAGCACAATCAATGGCTTTCTGATGCTGGTATACATTTTTAACTAATCAAAGCAGCATTGTCGAAGCTTTCGAGGTCAAAATGGCAATTACGGTTTTAACATAACATTTGTCTAACCATTTATGGGATCATATTGAAAATTTCCTATATGGAACTTTTTGCAATGTCTATTTTTTGTACATTTCATGCCAAAATATATAGCTTGTTTGCGGAATAGAGCTGGATACATTTAGTAAGAAACTGCGTAACGACACACTATTTTCATGCTAAATTTGGTTATCCTTTTGGTTCTATGTAAGCCATCTTTTTACTGGGTGTGCCATTCCTACTATATTAATGTCAGTTCTTCGCAACAAATAATGTGTACGTATTGTAACCGTGTTGTACATTGTTTTAAAAACGATCGTTAATCTAAATTCGTCGAACTATAGAAAACACCAATCTACAGTTCATTTTAGTTCAGTTTTTAAGTAGCTTATTTGAGTTATTCTGACATATGCAGTTGTTCTTAATTGAGGAATCGAAAATTTATCTGGATCTTATTTTTTATGTTTTACTAATTATATGTTACTACTTTTTTCAGATTATGCATAATGAGGATTTGTCAGATATCTTTGGTGAGAACAATGGTATCTTATGCATAGCTGAATCTCTTAAATCGAAAGTTTCGACAGACAATGAAGTCGCGTCAAATTCGATAGATGGATCCTATCTAATTGAATCAGAAGCTGGTGCGAAGTTGAATCATATCGATGAGTTATTGCGAGAAGAGTTGGACAAATGTCTCAGCACGGAAGTCAACAATATGCAGAATCTCAGTATATCATCCCATCAAGTAGATTGTATGCCATCACACGTCAAAGCAAATCATGTAGGCTTTAGTTATAATTTCATCATTGAAATTTAAAGTTACTACGAATATAATAAAGACAATAGAAAGCCATATGCGCATATGGTGGTGTGAATTATTACCCAAAACTCTAACGGTAGCATTGCCAGTTGTGTATCTTTTTTTAATTTTCCTGGTTGTGGTGCTTGTTAGCGCGAAATTGTGTGGCAGCCATCAGCAGAATCAAATGATACATACGTTTAATAATATCGGAAAGACTAACAAGAGTACCGCCGATAAGGATGATTAGAATCTCCTGTTTTTCGTGACGAAAACTTGTGTGACTAAGAGTCAATTTGAAAGAATACAGTTGCTCCATGAACTGAGTTGCGGCATTCATTTATAGCTGTATTTCAAGTAATATGCATGTGTATTAAAATCAGCTAAAACTTTGCCTCACAACTGCATACATAATTATTTTACAGTATTTACTGCAGAAAGTTCCGATTTATTTTAACTAGGCCTATTGGAGTATGTAAGTATTAGGCGTGGCAGATTTTGTAGCAGTGTAGTTCATGTAGAACCAGGAGGGTTTGCAACGTCGTAGAAAACAGGAGGTATTATCCTTTTCTTCATGTAAGTCAAGTTTGCGAGCTTGAGATAGGCACCATACACATGGTATCTAACCAACCGCACACCATAACACAACCAATGACGATCATAGGCACTGACGCGCTTGATCCTTCCCTGATGATCATCAGTGTGATAAAAATTCCTTAAATCAAGGTTGCGAAATTGAGATAGGCACTATATCCATTTTCAGTTTATACACGCGTTTCGTTCTTACTGGCGGCTCATTAATAGGAGTCGAATCCACGCTCATAGCCCACTTTATATTTAGTCAAACAATGTAAGCCAATTGGAATTGGAATTCGCTTTGCGTACATTTATTAGAGCGGTATTGGAATTATCTTGGAATAAAGTTATTCACGGTACAACATAAAATTAAACCACCTCTTTGTAATATCTTCTGATGCTGTTAGGAGCACAAACTACATGTATGTGGAGACAGAAATAAAGACTCTGAAGTGTATCGACTTTATATTTTGAAAATTTACATAAAATCACAAAATAGGAGAACGACAACCAATTATGAAAAGTGTTATTTCATAATTTTGATGTACATTGATATTCAATTGCTGCATAAAAGCCTTACTTAGTGATTTCCTATGAGGTGTTATCACATCTTTTGTATTTTATCATTAGCGAATTGGTTTCATCATTCTCATTTATAGAAAAATCAACTATTTTTAGAAGTCTGAGCTATTTGATCATTCCTCGAAATGGGCCTTTTGTGGCATAAACGTAAGAAGCTACATTACGAAACATATTAATATCACGCGCTTCAACAGTTAATGTAAGAAGAGAAATGGTTTCTTTCGATGGAATAAATATCCTGAATTTTGGCGATATTTTTTCGATCGAAAATAGAAGACTTGAAGATACTGTCCTTTGTTCCGGTAAATCGAATCAATACAGTAGTTCGAGGCTAGTTTTTAAGTAACAATGCTAGTCAACTCTACTTATTAGTTTGCTTGTGCTACTAAGTTTTAACTGTCGTCATAAAGGTAAGATCAATTAATGCTTTAAAATGAAAATTATATTCGTAGTTGAGATAATCACTTATTACCTCGCCTGAATATATATATGCATTGTGCCTTGATCCTCGTTTGTCAGTCTGCTCTGGTGATCATCATGGACGGACGAAACACGTCAGTACGTATGACTAAAGATAGTTCTTCTATTAAATAAAGTTGATTGGTGTTTATTTGAACATGAAAAACATAATTTAAAGAATTTTTATCACAAGCCGCGCAATCAATAATTGTTTAACTGATTGAACATTTCGTTTACTGGACTCATATACAGTGGTTCCTCGAGATACGAGTTTACTTCGTTCCAGAACCGGGCTCGTAAGTCAATCGGCTCGTATCTCAAACGAATTTCTCCCATTTAAAATAACTGAATTCGATTTAATCCGTTCAGGACCTATGAAAAATCACAAACCCATTGTAAATTAGGAATAAAGATATGTTTTTATAATTAACAAATACATAACAAAATATGAAATAAAGAACTAAAAGAGTTATTTAGCATAATAGTCTTACTTTGGAGACAGACGAGTGCGGCTAATGAATGTAAACGGCTAGGAGGAGGGAGGGGGAAGGGATGAGGGCAAGCTTGACACGTACGTAAACGGCGCTTTTTAGAATTAAAACTATTTTTGTAACTTTAAAACTAAAACTACACATTCCTTATTTCAAATGAAAGAAAAAACTTAAAACAATGCACTTAAATTTAAACTTAAACTAAGCTTAACATTTACGTAAATTTAATTATCACTTGGATTTGCCTTCTTGTCTGCAATTTCTGTACTTTCACACGCAGCTCTATTTAATAAAATGTATCCAACGAACTTTGCTTTTGCCCGCTTTTCAAAATTCTTCAAAAACGTGACAAACAGGTGTCATTAAAAAGAGCTGACGCACGACCAGTTACCACTTTTTTCCGGTGGTTTCCTTTCAATCAAATTTGACAGCTTTTCCCTTATTGTCAGCATTTCTTTAGTTTAGCCTGTAGAAATCACTTCCTCCGGCTCTTCCTCCTCCTCACTCGTGCTAATCTCTTCCAAATCCTTCTTGTGTTGCATCATCTGCAGCTCTTTCAACTCCTCAGTTGAGAATCCCTCCTCATGTTCTTCGACGAGTTTGTTGGCGTCACCTTCATCTACCTCCAGACCCATCGACTTTCCGAGAGATACAATCTCCTCCAACTCTTCTTGCGCGGACTCGGGCTCAAACCCTTCGAAATCTCTTTCTTCGACAGCATCAGGCCATATTTTTTTCCATACAGAGTTCAACGTTCTTTTTGTTACCCCTTGCCATGCCAAGTCAATGATACGTAGACAGATCACGATGTTATTGTGAACTCTCCAAATCTCTCGAAGAGTTAGATTTTTGTTTTCTGTCACTTCAAAGCAGCGGTGGAACATGTGCTTCGTGTACAACTTTTTGAAGTTGGAAATGACCTGCTGATCCACCGGCTGTAGGATTGAAGTCGTATTGGGAGGGAGGTAGAGATCTTTGATTAACTGAAACTCTTCCAGAATATCATCTTCAAGACCAGGTGGGTGGGCTGGAGCATAATCAAGGATGAGCAATGCTTTCATCGTGAGTTAATTTTCTTGCAGATACATCTTCACTGCAGGGCTAAAGACGAGATTTACCCAGTCAGTAAAAAATTGCCGCGTAACCCATGCGTAGCATTGGCGCGCCACATAACGTGCAATTATTATTTCAGTACCTTATGCGTCTTGAAGGCTTGAGGATTTTCCGAATTATAAAATAGCAATGGCTTCACTTTACAATCACCGCCAGCATTTGCACATAATACAAGGGTCAGACGGTCCTTCATGGTTTTATGGCCTGGCATCATCTTCTCCTCTGCTGTGATGTAAGTCCTCCGTGGCATATTCTTCCCAAATAGGCCCGTTTCATCGCATTTGAACACCTGTTGCGGGATGTAGCCTTCCCTCGCAACAAGCGCAGCGAAATTTTTGATGTGCGTATCAGCTGCTTTCACGTCCGCACTGGCAGCTTCGCCATGTCTCACCACTGAATGGATGACAGTTCTTTTCTTAAAATTATCAAACCAACCATAGCTTGCTTCAAACGCTTCTTCTGATGCCTCTTTAGAAGTTGATGCTTCTTTCTTAACTAAGTGGGCATAAATACTCCGTGCATTCTCGCATATTACCGTATCCGTCAGTGTATCTCATGCCAACTCCTTCTCTGAACAGAAGCTTCTCCATTTCCTCGTGGATATTTCTTCTTAATTGTGAAAGAATTGTGGCTCTTTTTGCTGGTGTAGCACTCTTGATGGCATCCTTCTGCTTCAATATCGTACAAATTGTCAATGTACTACGGTCATAGATCTTTGCGAGTTCAATCACTCGTACGCCTCGCTCATGTTTTTCTATTATTTCTTGCTTTAGTTCTATCGACATCCTACTCTTCTTCCTGTAACCATTGTCCTTAGCACTCATTTTTTTCGGCCCCATGATAACAAACATAAAAGTTCAATAATCACACAGAAATCAAGCAAAAAAGAGTACAGCGTACAAGATACACTTCGATTCAAGGGGCAACACGTGCAAGTGAGTGAGAGATTCTCTCGTATGATGCTCGACCCTGCGCGCTAACTAGCGGGACGCTCTGGAAACACGGCTCGTATCTCGGATTTGGGCTCGTATCTTGAACGAAAATATGGCCTGAGCTCCGGCTCGTATCCTAAAAAACTCGTATATTAGGCTGGTCGTATCTTGAGGTACCACTGTATAAGCAAATCTTTCTTAAAAAACAAAATATAAGTTTATTGTTTTGTAAGCACGTCTTACATATACGTTTTTATGCTAACTTTCACAACCATGCTAGCTTTAATTAAACGATTTGTTTTCACATGAACTGCTAAAGTATTAATTATTTATTAAAGGCATATAGTTCATATGGGCGATACTGTCTACCATGTATGTAGCAGTGTTATTTCATGCGTGCATATACTTTGATACAGGAATACACAAACAGACTATAACAGGAAAAGTAGAATTGGATCTGCATAGTTTGAGTAAATCCTCTTCAGAGGTATCAGCAGCAGCAATAAAATATTATGTTGTACAATGCACTTGTCTTTAAAGTCTCTGAGTTGCTAAACATGACCATATAATTATAATGTAGATAGTAAATTTGTTTAAAAATTTACCAGCAGAGATATTGGACAAATTTTACAATTTCAGGTACAGTTCATTGTTACGCAGAAAACAATAGGAAATCGTCGTCTTTTGTCAAAAACATTTTATTCACAATTGAATAATTCCAAACATATTTATACTACGGTTAATTGATTTTATTTAAGTAGATGCTTTGTCTAATTTATTGACTTTAAAGCTCACCTTTAGCAACAAAAATGTACTTTATAGAATACAAGTTTAAGAATATGAGAGTATTTACTGACAACAGGAAAAAATGTAGCAAAAGTAAAATATAATTTGAAAACAAAACAGATTTATAAATAAAATAAATATAGAATACATGGAACAGTTTTCATATCCATGAATTTTCGGTCTAACTTGTTCATCCATATCAATATTTTGTCGAATTCAGACTTTTAAAAAATAATACAATTTTAAATTTTCTATGCTTCCGTACACATTAAATCATATTCTGAGATCTTTCTCCTAATTTTTTTGATAATTGGTTGTATATTGCAAGTTTTTGAGAATAAGAAGAATGTTCTTGCAAGCTGCCCAGTACTGGGCGAGGTAATTGCAAATTATCCCGATCTAGTCCCTCAGCCATGGCTCTTCGTATTCAAATTCGTATAAACACCTCTACACTGATTTATATTGAATATCATAATGCAGCAGATTAATCTGGTAAAATATAATTAGTGTAAAGGCAAGAATTACAGCCAATATTCTTAAGTGATAGAAGATGAAGAACGAATATTTTCATTTTGTGCAACCTCTAACATATCCAGTAGACCACTTTAATTGGATTCCAAGTTGCAGCTACGGGTTTCGGGATTGGCTCAATCGAAATATTAATTTGTGGTTGAATAACTTTCAGTTATATATTTTTCCTTATCAATGTCCATCTTTTTAGCACGAAGTATTCGACTTTCAATATGCCTCTACACTGAAGTCATCATCATCATCATCATGTCCAGCCACACAAAAGTCAAAAGTGACTGTTTCCTGCCATATAACCATAAGGAGTAAAAAAAGTATTTAAGTGAATTTAGACAAATTATTAGTGATATTTGCGAGAGAGAGAGAGAGAGAGAGAGAAAGAGGCAGAGAGAGAAGAAATGTCTTGCTACTATGAGTAAATTTATCAGGATAACTTATAGAAATGAGGCCAACTAAACCTCCACACAACAACATTATGGCCAAGTTAGCATTCGGGCAAGGCGACATCAGCAATACAGCTTCCTTGCGGATTTCACTGTATCACGTCATAAACAAACCAAACCTCGCAGCTAATTTTGCCCTACTACGAAAAGAAGGCTACGAAGAGGATTCTACTAGACATTTGCAACAAGATCGCCACTGAGCTAACCAAGATCTACGTTGCGCACGAGGACCCCATCCTGGCAGACGAGTAGGTCCTATACTATCCAATTTCGATTTAAGTGACTTTAACTGTGTCTGCCATGCCAATATCTGCCCACCTTGTTTCGTCTGCTGGATGAAAGAACAGAGCTCCACTGTGCAATCGGAATGAGGGCATACGCAAAACGTGACCGAGCCAACGAAGTTGATGGAGCCTTATTTGCTTTTCTAAAGACGAGCACTTATTGTCAGATCCAAACATACGTCTAGGAATGTCAACGTTAGTTATTCGTTGTTGGTAACCAACATGTGCTATACTTCTCAAACAACGATGATCGAACGCCTGTAAGCGTCTCAAATCGTCAACTCTAAGAGGCCAAGTTTCACTAGCGTATAGTAAGACTGTGCGTACAGATGCATTGTAAACACGACCTTTAAGGCAAAGTGAAATATTCTCGTTTCTCCATAAATGACGAAGGTTCGAGTAAGCTACTCTAGCTTTCGCGATCCGTATTCTCACCTCGTCGGACATATTGCCTACGTTATTGATAGAGCTCGCAAGATATGTAAACCTTTCGACTATGTCAAGATCTTCATTCTGCAGTCAGTGAGTGGTGAGTGATCCTGTAACAGTATCTTACATTTAGAGGGTGCGAATTTCATATCGAAAGACGGAACAACGTTTGCTAATCTATTTAAAGTGGTCTGGGCAGCATGCTGATTGTCGAATAATAGTACGATATCGTCCGCATAGTCAATATCGACTAGTTTATCTCCCGGGAGAACTTCAACTCCAGCGTCCTGAATGTGTGAGAGAGTGTTGTTCATAATAGCATCGATTACAAAATTAAACAGAAATGGGGAAAGTGGACAAACATGACGAACACCACTGCTGGTTGTAAAGTTATGCGTTAATTCGTTGTAGACTTTAACGCGACCAGAAGTATTTGTGTAGAGAGCTCGTATAATATTAACAAATTTGTGGGAACACCGCTTTTCGAGAAGATATGGAATAAAATTTGCGACCCACCGGAATCAAATGCACCCTTGAAGTCTAGAAAGACGGCTATTGTGGGACGGTGATATAAATGTCTCTGTTCGGAGCACTTGCCTTGGGCGTAAAATATTATCTATACAACCTCGTGCTGCGCGGAATCTGGCCTGTTCTTCTCTTGTATGTGATTCACGTGAAGCGCTAAGACGACGTAGGATAATCGAAGCAAATAACCTTGATACGACCGGAGTCAAACTTATATCACGATGGTTATCACACGAATTACGATTTCCTTTTTTGAAGATGGGAATGATGGTCGACTCATTCCAGAATTTGTACTATGTGGACGCATACAAAGATTCTTGAAAAATTATCAAAAAGATTTACGAAGGAGAGCACCTAGTTACTATGAGTGTATTTACATAGATGACTCACCGAAGTGGGACAATGTATAATTTTAAACATACCATTATGACCAAGTCAGCTTTAAGGCAAGGCAATCGAATTGAATAACGTGAATGAAACAACGTAGTTTATGAATTTTACCATAATTGATTGCGCGGGTGGTGGTAACAATTCTTAAAATCAAGTTTGCGAGCTTGAAGTAAACACCAATCCCTTTGTATTTAACCAGTCGTCGAACAAGATAACAAAACTACCGCCAAAACTACGCGTTTCGACCTTCCATGATCATCATCAGAGTTCGACGGCAAACTGACTATCGAGGATCAAACCGCATTGAATTTATATGGAAATCAAAGTTAGATATGCGGCTCTCACCTCTAGCAGTCTCGCATACATTGAACTTGACTGGAAATGTCGGCTGCACAATTTCTATGCAGTCACGAACATTATCTGTTTGCAGCTTTCGCCACATATACATATATAGGCAATACTATTTAAAAATAAACCAAGTTTGCGTGCTTGAAGTAAACACCAATTCCATTGTATTTAACCAGTCGAAACGCGTCAGTGTATGCGACTGGCCGTAGTTTTGCTATGTTGACCGACGACTGGTTAAATACAATGGGATTGGTGTTTATTTCAAGCTCGCAAACTTGATTTAAAGAGAGAGTAGTTTATGAAGCCTAGTATGCTTTTATAACGTGGAGTACTTGTAGGCTTATTCAAAATTACACCTACGGAGCTCTGCCTTGGTTGTTTGTTGTTGGTAACCTACTTGTCATATGATTATCAAACAACGATGGTTGCATTATTCTAATCAATTTTGCGATCTTAATATAAACTTTTATGTACATACCTTTGTCAGTATAAACTAAGTATTGTATAGTGTGGAAAAGGCAGTTTATCCAGTAGACTATGCGCACAGAATGCCTCAATCCCTATCTCAAAAATTATGTATGTATCAATGATATGAAGTACTAATCTCGAAAAGTCGTCAGGTTCAGAAATAAGATTTGAAAAATTATCTCTTAAACATCGCAAAATTCTATGTCCCGATCATGTGCTGGCGACCTCATTAAAGGATAAGTGCTACTTAATTTGTAGTTTGTTGAATAATCTTTTTCGTACAATAAGGAAAGGGAAGGTACTTCCCTTTGTTGGAGGCGAATCCATTATTATCCTCGTTTTTAAAAAGGTGATCGTATTTCGTGCGATAACCATAGTGTTATAAGGTAGAATCCAGTCGTTTCTCAGCTATTTGCTTCAATTATATTACATTGTCTCAGCGCTTTGTATAAATCACGTGATAGAGAAGAACAAACAAGATTCCAGTCAGTTATATAATTGTGACATTTATATGGCCATCCAACAACAACCGTCTTTATAGACTTCATGGATACGTTTGACTCAGTGGATTGCAAAGTTCTATTTAATTTTCTGCCGAAAAGATATATGCCCACTAAATTTGTTCATATTATACAAGGTAAATACACAATAACCTATAGTCGTGTTAGGGTCTACAATAAATGATCGTAAAATCCTACAACTGCCGGTACAAATGTATGTACTTAATGGGTCAGGTGTTTATATCAAGATCGAAAACTTGATTATAGTAATTTTTATCACCGCCTGCGCAACCAATATTCGTTTAATTATATAGATGTTCATTTCAATACCACTTCACTATGCAATGTGGTGTCTGTTCAATAATGATAGACTGTTGATGTTTAGTTAGAACTTTGTGTCTAAACGGATGCTATATGAGCTCGACCTTAAAGAAAAAATAACTAACCGGGTTACATTAATTAGTATATAACGGAAAATTGTTTGTGGTGTGCAGCAGGGTGGCTCGGGAGTTAGAACACCAGATTCCGAAGCAGACGTGCCCAGGTTCGAGCACTGTCCCCGGCAAATTCTGGCCAGTACATGATGAGTTCCCAATAAGAACGAAACCGGTCTACTGGATGAATTGTATTTTCTACACTACATAATTCTTAGTTTATACGCAACCTTGATTATGGTAATCGTTATCACCGCCTGCGCAACCCATGCTCGTTTCATTACCAGTGGCGTTTGTAAAGGATGTCTATTTTTATTTTTTTATTTAATTTGTTATAGCTAACATCATAAAATTTACTCTTTTATTTGTTACGACTGCAGGCGCCTAAGCTGTCTCATGCAGTATATTAGTCGGTCTTCATTATGCAGACGATAATGTATTATTATTATTTGGCAATTGAGATTTTACACCTTGAATAGATTAATAGTCTTTGTTTACTCTTTCGGCATTTATAAATCCTTCTAATTTTCAGAATTTCTGTTTTCAATTATTGTTTCGGCCATAATAATAATTCTTGTTATTTTCCCCTTTCGTCTTGCGTCTGTGGCAGTGAAGTGTCACTTGTTAAATGCTGTCTCTGAGGATGATTTTAATGATGAGGATGATGTCGAAGACGGCGATGATGATAAATATGATGTTTTATTTGATAGTGATGTCGCTGATGATGATGAAGATGATAATGAGATGCCTGAAAACACTGATTGCGCTACGAATTTCAATTTGAAAAATACATTTCATTATAATGACCTTGAAATGGAACATAAATATAAACTCGTTATTTTGCTGTTTATTATTTGCCAAGAATTTGCCTCGTACTGTCGGCGTTTATACTAGACGATTTGGAAAATTTGGTTTTGAACTATCGGAATTTCGCGAACCCAACGGAGTGGCTGTATTACCGGGTTCCGTGATCGCAGTGGCAGATGGTAACTCGAAAGCAATTAAAGTGAGTTTCTCTCAGAATATGTGTACATTTATTTTATACTTTATCGTATGAATGTGGTTGTCTCGACGGCTCCACTATGTCGTTTTTGACTTCAGGCAGTGTTTCCGGGAACACGCGTAGTTACACAGGTATGTCTCTACCTTATTAACATGAAATTTTTATTGAAAAGTGGAACGCTAGGCAACATCTGGTAGCTAATTCTTATTTCGAATAAAATGCGGAATAATATCAAGCAGGTAGTCATTAAGCATATTTTGTTTTTTATGCGATGCATTTCTATTAAAACAAGTTATGTCCTATTTTTAGTAGAAGAGCCGTCAACTTCACTCTATTTTGAATATTTTTCAAAAATCCATGTTCGTATTCTAACATCTGTCTATTTCATTTTAATTCATGGTATGTAGAATTGTTCTATATCAGTCTACCCGCCACTTTCAACGTTGTAAATTGACAATTATGTATAATCCAAGGTTATTTATGTTGATAATTTCATGCTATGGGGCCAGTTTGCTTTTGTCAATCAATAAGCGTTTATTCTTATTTCTGAATTCGTAAAATATTTAAACCGATCTGTCGAAGTGACATGTTCGGTTCAGGCACTGACGTGGATTCCATTTATTCCTATTCTCCATGACGAAGGCTTTTCTTTTAATGAATATTTCAACAATTCAAAACCTACCCGCTTGTCCTGATATGAGTCACATATTTTTTGACATATCTTTGCCTCAATCTCATGCCGCCATCCGAACCTTTTTAAATTTATATTCCAGTATTTTTTAAATTATTTTTTATCTTCAAAAACATTTATTTGTAGCCTGAAATCTGACTGATGAGGTTAAATCTTCACGGGTAACGAATTTATGAATATGTGATGTATTATGTTTCTGTTATATACAATTTCAAAATGACAAATTTCCACTAACCTATTGCCTCTGAATTTCCCCATTATTCGAGGGGTACGCCCTGAGACTCATTTTTTTAAATAATACTTCGACAAACACGGAATCACTTTCAGGTTATACTTTATTGACTGACCGTTTCGTGACAGTTAGCTAACTTAATTTTTAGAAGACACATATTTCTTCGATGTGCATGAGGTTGCAATTGATGGCCACTTGTCTCTATATCTTTGAACAGCTGTAGGTAGAAATGATAAGTACATTTTATTTCAACCTTTTCGTGATGATATGTTTCGTAACTTTTAAACTGTGAATGTAATCATTTGCTAGCTCATCCCGGTTAATTCCACCATGTTACGTGACTATCTATGCACAGTTCCTACGCATGTGTTGGCAGTCTGTTTTGCATCACGTTGTACTAAAAAGTTGTATCATTGCTATTTGCTTTATTCCTATTCACGTCAATTGTCCTGTCTAGTTGGGCTGTATATCGATCATCATACTCAACAGTTAATATTCACGTCATACATATGAAATGTTTATACCCTCTTTGAACTGTGAACCGGCAATAATAGGTTTATGTTAACAGTTTGTCGCACAAAGGAACACTCGTATATGAGATGTTGGCAACACCGAGTAACACTAGGCTAAATTAGCATGTTGATGGTATACAACCTTTATGACCCTCTGGCTTTTATAATTAAGTAAAGATTGAAATTATAAGTGCACATGCTGAATATGCACACCCCAACTATTACATTCAGTACTTTCATTTGTAGTCTTGTCGTTTAACTATGCCTCTAATGAATTTGAAATCCAATAAACTGGCGAAATCCAGCGATCTTTGTGCCCAGTGTGTAACGAATAGTTACAGAAAACACCATCCCCTCCTCAACGTGGTACGACGGTGTCAACCATGTCTCGATGGCCGATCGTACATGGGCTAACGGGGCTATGGCGGTGGTGTCACCAGGGCGTGGTGGATTTCCGACCGGCAATCGGATCTCCTATAAAATACCACATGAGCCCGACGACGGCACCATGACTCGGCGTGTGTTCCCCGCCACAAAAGGGTTCAACAGCCACAGGATTACATGGACTCCTGGACAGTACCCCGTACTTCCGAATGGCGAATGAGCTCTCAACAGCCAACGGCAACCATGCAACTTACTGCTGCCTTGCAGACTGTGCTTGGATGTGCAAAGGCTAGAGGTGCGTCCTCGATCAAAAAGCCGAGTGGTGAGGGGACACCACTTGTACCAAATTCCCAAGAAACTCCATGAAATCAATGGAGCCGGCTTATCCTCCAAAAGGAGTCAGCCGCAGTAAAGTAAAGTAAGTACTGAATGGTGCGTTGACTTTCTCTGCCCTGTGATGTATAATGTGTGATGTGGTTATTTTATGCTTTTTTCACTGGATCAATTTTTAGTGCCTAGCTAGTTAACTACTGACTGAATTATAATAGCAAAACATGAAAACTGTCTGTAATAAAGTGTTTGAAAGGCTTTTGTGCACATTTGAGTTCGGAAAATTTGCTCAACTCATGGCCTTCGAAACTCAAAACTCTTGCTACTCATCAGTTACCGGTAAGCCGGTAATTTGGATTGCCGTTTTGCGTAGCTATTCGGGTGAATGTATATTATTTGGCTCAGTGGTTAGAGCACTGGGTTCCGAAGCAGACGTGCCCAGGTTTGAGTCCTGTCCGCAGCAAATTCTGGCCAGTACATGATGAGTTCCCAATAAGGACGAAACCGGTCTACTGGATGAATTTTACCTGATTATCGGGTTGCGATCCGATTTGTTTGCATCCGCTGTCTTCATGATTTTTGTTCCAAAATTTTCGATTCCAGATACGGATATCTTTTTCAATGGAAAGCTCATCACAACTAAGTTGACAATCAATATGTCAAGTGGAAATATTAGTTTAAACTGCCTCATTTATACTTGTTGTTAGATCTCTTAAGCATAACTTGTTTTTTCCACTAGGTAAGTGTATGTCAAATTGGTTTGTGTATGTGTCTACATGTATACACTCTTCGCAATGAGGTTACAGTGATATAATGACAATTAATGACAACTCACTAGATAAGCGTACGTCATGCCTGTGTGTATGTGTTCTCGTTTGTTTTGAATTGAGGAGTAATCAGTTAATGCACGTGTACACTCATCCCAGTGAAATTACAGCGATTTGGCAACATCTGACTATTCACTGGATAAGCGTGTTTGTGTGTATGTGCGTGAGCGTTTACTTAAAACTGAGAGCTAATCTGTTACATGTAATTACAGGCACGTGTAACGGTCATACAAGTAAAACTAAAATGATAACTGTCATTTCCTAGCTGCACACGTCAGACCTATTTTACACTTACTTTTCTAAATGAAGTAATTACGAGTGGCATTTCGGTGAGGAGGGGGCAATGACACTATGAATAGAGTAAATAATTAATAGGTAGCAAAATTAAATTAGAAACGGATAAAGTGTTTCAATAGGGTAGAAAGTTAAATTAAACGGTACGTAAAAGAAATTAAAAATTGCCTGATAAAGAAGATACTAGTAATAGTGCAAAGAAAATAAAATAAAAATAAACCTTGCCATCATGTATAGATAAATGTATGTTAAAGGCGCTACACTAACAACAAGTAATCAAGGATGAAATAATCAAAATAAATTAGGCGATATTGAATTAATCAATCTCCACCTCTGTAAGTTAATATCAGTCCAGTGTTCTTATTCTTTTACTTGAGCGAGTTTCTGATTCTGATTCTGATTCGTGCAATCTTCGTTTTCTACCATTATTTAGTGCTGTATTCCAAATAGGACCTAGTGATTTTTCTACGGCTGTTTCATTCATTATGTCATTTCTCGATTTAATTTCGATGGATTCTCTAATCAGTCTAGTCGATCTGCTACGGCTACAAATTGATATACGTCTGCACCCATCCCAATTAATTGTGTGTCCTGTCTCTACTGTATGGCGTGCAAGATCTGATCTATTAACATGGGCATACTTGCATGCGGTTTTATGTTCCCCTCTTCTAACCTTAATTGGGCGCATGGTTTCACCCACATACATCAAGTTACAGTCGTTACATGGAATTTCATATACTCCTGATGTGTCTAGCGGTTCTATTTTTTCCTTTTGGTTGGGAAGTATAATACCTAGTGTAAGGGTCTGTTTTAAAATAGTACGTATATTGTATTTTGATGCTACCATTTTTATTTTCCTACTTAGTTTAGAGTCAGGTATAACCATTACCCTCCGGTCATCTTTTAATTTATTTGACTTCACGTACTTCCAGTCATGATTAAATTTACTTATAACGCTCATTATAGTTGCTTCAATTAACTTTAGAGGATACCCATTAGCACTGAATATTTCTCGCAGTCTCCCTAATTCAATCTCTCTATGTTTATTATCTGTTAATCTTAAGCTTCTTATTATCATCGATTTTAAGATACCGATTTTCATTCTATATGGATGATTTGAATCGAAATTAAGAAGGATACCTGAGTAAGTATCCTTCCTATAAACATCCCGTTCTAGTTTTGTACCATTTCTAATTAACTTGACATCCAGAAATGGTAATTCGCCACATGATTCATTTTCAATTGTAAATTTAAGCTCGCTCACCTGATTTGCTATGTTTAAGAAATTTATCAGATGATCCTCCCCGTGATTCCAAATAACTAATATATCATCCAAATATCGTACATACAATTTAGGATTTAGGGGCGTTATATCTAAGAGAGTCTTCTCCATGTAATGCATGAAGATATTAGCTATTGGAACCGATAGTGGTTGCCCCATTGGAACACCTCTAATCTGCTTATAAAATGCATTCCTAAATTTAAAATAAGTTGAGGACATACATACGTACATCATCTCCATGACGTGTCTAATCGTCATTTTGCTTCCTTCCAATATTACTGGATGATCAACAAGGAAACGCTGAAAATAGTCTAGTGCTTTAGGTACTGGTATATTGGTGTACATTGACACCACATCTAAACTCGCCAATCTATCGTTTTCATTAAGTTCACATTTATCTACAATCTCAACCAAATGGTATGAATTCATCAAAGTATTGTCTAAGAAGTACGAATATTTCTTTATTCTATTACATAGAAACTTAGACATTTTATATGTTGGAGAGTGTTGGACATTAACAATAATTCTCAAAGGGTTGTCTGGTTTATGTATCTTTACTAAACCGTACACTCTAGGAGCGACTGTATCTCTTTGTATGAGAGCGTTACCATGCGCTTGATCTAATTCTCCTTCAGCAATCATATTATTGACCAATAATTTAACTTCTCCTTGTAGCTTATCCGTAGGATCTTTATTAATTTTAGTGTATACCTCTATATTGTCTAGTTGTTCATACATTTTATCATTATAGTCAGATTGATTCATCAGAACCGTCGCTCCTCCTTTGTCTGCTTTCAAACATATCACACTGTTTGCTATTAACTCTTTCCTGAGACTTTTTATTTCATAATTTGGTTTATATTTTTCCTCTGTGTACGTTAGCACAGCTGCGGCTACGTCTAATTCAAACCTAACTTTATCCTTGTCTGAGAGGAATTGTGCTATTTTAACAGCCTCAGTAATTATCTCATTTTTTGGTGATTTCTCAATTTGGATAGCTGTATTCAGACCACGATTAAGCATTTCCAGCTGTTTCTCATTAAGATTTATTTTAGAGAGGTTTACCACTCGATTAGTTACAACAGGACACGTCCTAACTGTGGTCTGTCTATAGATGCCCAAATTTCCTAACTTTCTATCATGCCTAATGTGAACCTTTTTTATCTCCTTATTACGTGCGCCATCAGTAAAATCCTCTATACATTTAAAGTCATCCGCGTGCAAGAAGGAAAGTAACATAGATCTTATTTTAGTTTTCTCTCTAATTAGTTCATATTTGCGTTTCTCTAAATCGCTAATCAATGTATTCATTATGTTCAAAGTCAGTTCATGTTTAAGAGATCTACCTTTATCATTTAAATGAAATGGCAATTTAAATTTAAAACATTTAGGAATTACACAATGTTTTAAACATATTTTAATGAAACGAATATTTTCCACTTGCCTTACTAATTGTTTTTTTATGTGATGATAGCGATTTTGCAACTTCACTGTTGTAGCACCGTATTTAGTACCTAAATAAGATTTAAAAGAAACATGTTGCGCGACAGGAAATAAACAATTTACCTGATTTTCGGATTGCGTACCGAAATATTTGAATCCACTGTCATCATGATTTTTGCAGATATTTCGGGTTCCAATTACGGAGCCCTTTTTCAATGCCAAACACATCACACACTTAGTTGACAATCAATATGTCAAGTGGAAATATTAATTTAAACCGCCTCATTTATACTTGATTTTAGATCTCTTAAGCATAACGTTTTTTTATAAAAATGTTAGGAAAGTGTATGTTAAATTGGTTTGTGTATGTGTCTACATGTATACACTCTTCGCAATGAGATTACAGTGATATAATGACAATTAATGACAACTCACTAGATAAGCGTACGTCATGCCTGTGTGTATGTGTTCTCGTTTGTTTTGAATTGAGGAGTAATCAGTTAATGCAAGTGTACACTCATCCCAGTGAAATTACAGCGATTTGGCAACATCTGACTATTCACTG
The DNA here is from genome assembly GCA_029291075.1 of Eudiplozoon nipponicum. Classification (NCBI taxonomy): domain Eukaryota; kingdom Metazoa; phylum Platyhelminthes; class Monogenea; order Mazocraeidea; family Diplozoidae; genus Eudiplozoon; species Eudiplozoon nipponicum. Next base: position 66,196 of record JAQBSW010004162.1, read on the forward strand.
GATAAGCGTGTTTGTGTGTATGTGCGTGAGCGTTTACTTAAAACTGAGAGCTAATCTGTTACATGTAATTACAGGCACGTGTAACGGTCATACAAGTAAAACTAAAATGATAACTGTCATTTCCTAGCTGCACACGTCAGACCTATTTTACACTTACTTTTCTAAATGAAGTAATTACGAGTGGCATTTCGGTGAGGAGGGGGAATGACACTATTAATAGAGTAAATAATTAATAGGTAGTAAAATTAAATTAGAAACGGATAAAGTGTTTCAATAGGGTAGAAAGTTAAATTAAACGGTACGTAAAAGAAATTAAAAATTGCCTGATAAAGAAGATACTAGTAATAGTGCAAAGAAAATAAAATAAAAATAAACCTTGCCATCATGTATAGATAAATGTATGTTAAAGGCGCTACACTAACAACAAGTAATCAAGGATGAAATAATCAAAATAAATTAGGCGATATTGAATTAATCAATCTCCACCTCTGTAAGTTAATATCAGTCCAGTGTTCTTATTCTTTTACTTGAGCGAGTTTCTGATTCTGATTCTGATTCGTGCAATCTTCGTTTTCTACCATTATTTAGTGCTGTATTCCAAATAGGACCTAGTGATTTTTCTACGGCTGTTTCATTCATTATGTCATTTCTCGATTTAATTTCGATGGATTCTCTAATCAGTCTAGTCGATCTGCTACGGCTACAAATTGATATACGTCTGCACCCATCCCAATTAATTGTGTGTCCTGTCTCTACTGTATGGCGTGCAAGATCTGATCTATTAACATGGGCATACTTGCATGCGGTTTTATGTTCCCCTCTTCTAACCTTAATTGGGCGCATGGTTTCACCCACATACATCAAGTTACAGTCGTTACATGGAATTTCATATACTCCTGATGTGTCTAGCGGTTCTATTTTTTCCTTTTGGTTGGGAAGTATAATACCTAGTGTAAGGGTCTGTTTTAAAATAGTACGTATATTGTATTTTGATGCTACCATTTTTATTTTCCTACTTAGTTTAGAGTCAGGTATAACCATTACCCTCCGGTCATCTTTTAATTTATTTGACTTCACGTACTTCCAGTCATGATTAAATTTACTTATAACGCTCATTATAGTTGCTTCAATTAACTTTAGAGGATACCCATTAGCACTGAATATTTCTCGCAGTCTCCCTAATTCAATCTCTCTATGTTTATTATCTGTTAATCTTAAGCTTCTTATTATCATCGATTTTAAGATACCGATTTTCATTCTATATGGATGATTTGAATCGAAATTAAGAAGGATACCTGAGTAAGTATCCTTCCTATAAACATCCCGTTCTAGTTTTGTACCATTTCTAATTAACTTGACATCCAGAAATGGTAATTCGCCACATGATTCATTTTCAATTGTAAATTTAAGCTCGCTCACCTGATTTGCTATGTTTAAGAAATTTATCAGATGATCCTCCCCGTGATTCCAAATAACTAATATATCATCCAAATATCGTACATACAATTTAGGATTTAGGGGCGTTATATCTAAGAGAGTCTTCTCCATGTAATGCATGAAGATATTAGCTATTGGAACCGATAGTGGTTGCCCCATTGGAACACCTCTAATCTGCTTATAAAATGCATTCCTAAATTTAAAATAAGTTGAGGACATACATACGTACATCATCTCCATGACGTGTCTAATCGTCATTTTGCTTCCTTCCAATATTACTGGATGATCAACAAGGAAACGCTGAAAATAGTCTAGTGCTTTAGGTACTGGTATATTGGTGTACATTGACACCACATCTAAACTCGCCAATCTATCGTTTTCATTAAGTTCACATTTATCTACAATCTCAACCAAATGGTATGAATTCATCAAAGTATTGTCTAAGAAGTACGAATATTTCTTTATTCTATTACATAGAAACTTAGACATTTTATATGTTGGAGAGTGTTGGACATTAACAATAATTCTCAAAGGGTTGTCTGGTTTATGTATCTTTACTAAACCGTACACTCTAGGAGCGACTGTATCTCTTTGTATGAGAGCGTTACCATGCGCTTGATCTAATTCTCCTTCAGCAATCATATTATTGACCAATAATTTAACTTCTCCTTGTAGCTTATCCGTAGGATCTTTATTAATTTTAGTGTATACCTCTATATTGTCTAGTTGTTCATACATTTTATCATTATAGTCAGATTGATTCATCAGAACCGTCGCTCCTCCTTTGTCTGCTTTCAAACATATCACACTGTTTGCTATTAACTCTTTCCTGAGACTTTTTATTTCATAATTTGGTTTATATTTTTCCTCTGTGTACGTTAGCACAGCTGCGGCTACGTCTAATTCAAACCTAACTTTATCCTTGTCTGAGAGGAATTGTGCTATTTTAACAGCCTCAGTAATTATCTCATTTTTTGGTGATTTCTCAATTTGGATAGCTGTATTCAGACCACGATTAAGCATTTCCAGCTGTTTCTCATTAAGATTTATTTTAGAGAGGTTTACCACTCGATTAGTTACAACAGGACACGTCCTAACTGTGGTCTGTCTATAGATGCCCAAATTTCCTAACTTTCTATCATGCCTAATGTGAACCTTTTTTATCTCCTTATTACGTGCGCCATCAGTAAAATCCTCTATACATTTAAAGTCATCCGCGTGCAAGAAGGAAAGTAACATAGATCTTATTTTAGTTTTCTCTCTAATTAGTTCATATTTGCGTTTCTCTAAATCGCTAATCAATGTATTCATTATGTTCAAAGTCAGTTCATGTTTAAGAGATCTACCTTTATCATTTAAATGAAATGGCAATTTAAATTTAAAACATTTAGGAATTACACAATGTTTTAAACATATTTTAATGAAACGAATATTTTCCACTTGCCTTACTAATTGTTTTTTTATGTGATGATAGCGATTTTGCAACTTCACTGTTGTAGCACCGTATTTAGTACCTAAATAAGATTTAAAAGAAACATGTTGCGCGACAGGAAATAAACAATTTACCTGATTTTCGGATTGCGTACCGAAATATTTGAATCCACTGTCATCATGATTTTTGCATATATTGCCATACAGTAGAGACAGGACACACAATTAATTGGGATGGGTGCAGACGTATATCAATTTGTAGCCGTAGCAGATCGACTAGACTGATTAGAGAATCTATCGAAATTAAATCGAGAAATGACATAATGAATGAAACAGCCGTAGAAAAATCACTAGGTCCTATTTGTAATACAGCATTAAATAATAGTAGAAAACGAAGATTGCACGAATCAGAATCAGAATCAGAAACTCGCTCAAGTAAAAAAATAAGAACGCTGGACTGATATTAACTTACAGAGTGATATGTTTGTTTATTTGTACACACATTTATATTAACACCGTTCGTATACTAACATGTTTTGTTTTGTCTTTTAGCATGTATATCTGCATTATATGATGAATAAAGCCTAATATTTTAGGCAACTCTTTCTTCTGACTTGTCTAATCATTCTGCCCGTTTGCTGTGCTTGTTACTGTGATTCAGAACAATTTATTCATCATATAACCCAATCATGGAACGCCTAATTCGACCAGATCGATTGGATGTTGAACCTAGTGCACCAGATGCAGCAAAACAATGGAATCATTGGTATCGTACATTCTGTGGCCTCCTAAAAGCAGTCGAATCCATGAATCCGGATAAATTGGACACTCTTATTTCCTACGTCTCTCCTAACGTATATGAACACATCGTTGACTGTGATACTTATGATCATGCTATCAAAACTCTAATGAATCTCTATGTCAGACCGAAAAATGAAGTCTTTGTTCGTCATATACTCGCGACTACTAAACAAGAAAATGGACAAACATTGGATCAATTTGTTCAGATTCTGAAATCGTTAGCTAGGGAATGCAATTTCAAACCAACTACGGCCGAGGAAAATCGAGACGATGCTCTGCGCGATGCCTTCATTAATGGAATCCAGTCCAATTCAATCAGACAACGTCTCTTAGAACACAACTCACTTAATTTTCAAGCGGCTTTTGATCAAGCACGTGGTCTCGAAATGGCGGAAAAGCAATCATTATCATATCAAAACTGTTTGAATTCTGCACACACTGCAACAGTTCAGCCACTCTGTCCTTCATCAACCTCCGATAAATCTACAGATAATCTTGTTGCTGCTGTTAAACAAAAATGTGACTTTTGTGGGTACGATTATCATTTAAGATGGAAATGTCCGGCCAGAAACGCCTTCTGTAAAAGTTGTGGAAACAAAGGACATTTTCAAAAGGTATGTCGCTCTAAGAATCACCGCCCAGTGGTTTCGACGCTTCATCCTACCATATCTGCAACTGTATTAGCAGCTGCTCCAGATTGTCTCACCAAATGTGTAATAAATCTAGAAGTCAATAACATAAATTGTCATGCTCTCATTGATACAGGCAGTTCCTGTAGTTATGTTTCAGAAGCCTTCGTTTTGAAAAATAATTGGAAAATTCACCCCTCTCAAGAAACAATAACCATGGCGTCTAGCTCATTTTCGAGTCATACCAAAGGTCATTGTTTTGTGTCGATTCAATACAAATCATGTGTTTATCAAAATATCAAGCTATCTATACTTTCTGATCTTTGTACTGACGTACTCCTCGGTCATGACTTCCTTGGATTGCATAAAAGTGTAAATATCTCTTTTGGTGGTCATAAATCGTCATTCACCGTCTGTTTACTGAAACCTGCATCTGTTACGTCCCCGCCTCTTTTCCACCATTTAACTGCTAACTGGAGGCCTATTGCTACGAAATCAAGAAGGTACAATCGAATGGATGAAATATTTATCCGGGATGAAATAAACAGATTAGTTTCTGATGGCATTATCGAACCTTCAACATCCCCGTGGAGAGCACAAGTTCTCGTGGTATCGAATGAGAATCACAAGAAACGTATGGTTGTGGACTACAGCCAAACAGTCAACAAATTCACACTATTAGACGCCTATCCTTTGCCGAAAATAGACCAAATGGCTGAAACCATTTCAAAATATCATATATTCAGCACTTTGGATCTCAAAAGCGCTTACCACCAGATACCTATCCAAGAACATGAAAAGGTATTTACTGCTTTCGAAGCGTGTGGACGCTTGTTTCAATTCCGTCGCATTCCCTTCGGAGTGACGAATGGTGTCTCATGTTTCCAAAGAACTATGGATCATATAATCGCACAGGAACATCTCACAGATACATTTGTCTATGTGGACAATGTGACAGTTTGCGGGAGAGATACGCTTGAACACGAAACAAATCTCAACAAATTTCTTAATGCCGCTAAAAAATATGGATTGACTTTAAATGAATCAAAGAGCATTTTCGCAGCTAAAGAAATTACTCTTCTTGGTTTTCAAATATCGAATGGAAAAATTAAACCTGATCCTGACCGATTAAAGCCTTTACAAGATCTCCCACCACCGTCGAATGTGCAATCGCAACAAAGAATTGTGGGATTTTTCGCTTATTATTCGCCGTGGATCTCCAACTTCTCCGATAAAATCCACTCACTCGTTCATAATCGAACTTTTCCTTTGCCCGTCTCTGTGAAACAAAATTTCGATGATCTTAAAAAAGAATTAGCCGTAGCAACTTTAGCTTCTATTCGTTGTGATATTCCGTTTGTCGTCGAAACTGATGCTTCGGACGTAGCTATTGCTGCCACTTTGAACCAAGATGGAAGACCTGTGGCGTTTTTCTCTCGGACGTTGACGCCATCTGAAAAACATCACTCAGCTGTTGAAAAAGAAGCCTATGCCGTGGTTGAAGCTATTCGAAAATGGAGGCATTTGCTTTTGGGTAATCATTTCAAACTTGTCACTGATCAAAGATCTGTTTCCTTTATTTTTGGCAATCAAAATCGGGGAAGGGTGAAGAACGATAAAATTTTGCGCTGGAAAATGGAATTATCACCTTACAGCTTCGATGTTGTCTATAGACCCGGAAAAGATAATAAAGCAGCAGATGCACTAAGTCGATCCTGTTGTGGTGCGCTTCTAAATGGACTGGATTTAAAACAAATACATGATCATCTTTGTCATCCTGGAATTTCTCGTATGCTCCACTTTGTGAAATCTCGTAATTTACCATATTCTATTGATGAAATTCGAAAAATGACCTTGAGTTGTGAAGTGTGCTCTGAAATCAAACCCAGATTTCCTTCGGCAATTCAAGGCCAATTAATCAAAGCTACCCAACCGTTTGAGCGGTTATCTATCGATTTTAAAGGACCTCTTCCTTCATCAACTCGTAATCGTTATCTACTGACGGTCATCGATGAATATTCTCGATTTCCCTTTGCATTTGCTTGTCCTGACCTTAGCAGTCACACCGTCATACTTCACCTGTGTCAAATATTCGCAATGTTTGGGATGCCTTCGTACATTCACTCAGACAGAGGTTCTTCCTTC
>JAQBSW010004163.1:0-72635 GCA_029291075.1 Eudiplozoon nipponicum
TATTTCATGCATTATTTTCTTTCATTGACTATTTAAATATTACACTTTTTCACTCAGTTTGGTCGGCTTTTAATTTTTTTCCTTTACCGTGTATGAAGTTGGTCGTTAGATTCTGCAATATAATAAGTCTGATTCAATTAATTTTAGTTCTAATTCACTTTATGGACAACTATTAATTATAAAATAATACTCGTTTTCCGCTTACTAATTTGCAAATCTATTTAATTAATAAGATTTGACTATTATTCTAACGGGCATTTTTGATCTATTTGAAAGGATTATTGCATGAACAGATAGAATTATCGATTTGTGATTTCAAATCGAGTATATCGGTGTAATAAATATGTATAAGCTATAATTTGTACTCGAATGATCTACTAAATGTTTACTCATTTGTGAAAGGAGCATCTGTAACTTGAACAATACACAATTCATTACCACCATGCATGCATGGAAAATATGTGCGTGGGTACACCATTTAGAACCCAGTTATGTGACTTTTAATAGACTCTTCATTTTACAACAGTATGAGTATAAAATACGTAAACAAAATTCTCTCTGATATTTATATGTTTGACAATCGTTTGATACCTCTTCTGTCGCCAAAGGAAGTCATTTAAAATCCAATAAAACCGTCCACTACAAAATTTTTATGTGCATACAGGTTTATAATAGAGCGAATATATGTACATTGATAGACATGAATCTTAATATGAATAAATTAACGACAGAATTTGCATTCTGCCTCTGAGTCAGTGTTTGTTATTGACTTCAATTGTGCAGTGACTATAATGAGGCGTTGTTTAAGATTGCAATCGGCATGTTGTGTAGAAATATCAAAGAATATTCGGATGTAGTAATTTTTTTGGGTATATTTGCGCATGATGTGGATATTCTATTCATTTGAAATATTTCTTTTATTTATAAGCACTCATATAACACTCAATCAAATAGATTTTTGCCTTCATGAAATTCTTCAAATTATAATTCCACGAACCATTCTTTTTCAAAATCCACGCTCGTAATTCAGATTTTACAACCAGTCACCAGGTTTGCCTAACAGGTAACCCGATTAGTAGGCGGTAAAATTATTTAAAGTTGTCGTGTGAAATTTGAACCAAACGCGGACATCAAGTTTTGTATATTCAAACTCATTTTTAACATAATCCAAAACGGCAAAGTTAACAGAAAAGAAACTTTAAGGTTCGTAGTTAAGTATAGAAAGGTCAGTATAAATTGACTTTGCGGACAGAAACTAACCTGTTTATTTCTGATTATTTCATTGTGTAAGAGTACTTCTATCTAGCCTTACGAAGGCTAAGCAGTTCTTCCTCTTTATTTCGACTTGTTAAAGCAAAAACCAAATCATCGATTATGAAATGCGTTTTAATTCATATAATATTTTGTACATTACGTAAAGAAGGTACATATTATGGTCTATATATATATATATATATATATATATATATATATATATAATCGGTTTATCTAAATGCTGAATAAATTTTCAAATGTGATTCATCAACAAATGAGAATCATCGACTAAATTGGTAATGTGCTCAGTGGCCACTCACCAAGAAGTTGCAAGTACTACGGTGAGCGCAAATTACTCTAGGATGCAATTGGTTCAATCTTGTATATCATCTCCAGCGCGGCCAAACCTGCGCATTACATGAAATTTTCTGTTAAATACCAAATTACGTTTTTTGACCGATATTTCCTTCTGGTGGACCATATGTAGTACAAATTACAGTCTAAATTTCTGACTAGCTAATTTGAATATAAAGATTGCATCAGATGAAAAAACACCATTCCTCGCATTGATTGTATTTACAAATTTAGCATTCATCAAGTCGTGGCCGCGGAATTTTTTAAAACTAATCAATAAGTGTTCAAAAAGGAAGAGCGCGGTCTTTTATGAATAGCATTTGGAATTATATGGTAGTTTTAAGTTATAATGACAGTGTATTATATATATATATATATATATATATATATATATATATAATGTCCATGCCTTTTTAATTTAACACAGTATTCTTATAATTGTTTATTTGTTCTAGCTTCCTAATTATAAGAATATATATATATATATATATATATATATATATTAATTGTAGAGACTTAAAGCCAAAAAGCTAGCTTGGTAAGTATAGGAAAAGGGGAAAATGCGAAATGGTTATTTAACTTAAGATAGCGAGCTTGATATAAACATCATTACCACTACATTTAACCAGTCACACAACATAGCTAAACTACTTTCAGTCAAACTGCTGTTTTTTTCTAACCTCCATGATCGTCATCAGAGCACAACGGAAAACGAAATAGCGATAATCAGATCGCAATGCAAATATAAGAAAAGCAGAATTAGATATGCAGCCCTCACCTCAGATATTCTTACATATTTTGTACCGGATAGGAAATGTCGGCAGCACAATTTATATGCCGTCACGAGCGTTAACTTTTTTTCAGCTTTCACCACATTTATAGAAGTTAATGCATTTAAACAATTACCGATTGAATGAATGTAGTTGTGCTATGTCGGGCGAATGTTTCCATGCGATGTGATTGGTATTCATCTCAAGTTTGTGAACTCGATTTAAACAATATTTCTACCATAAAGGTACACCCGAAAATTCATTCTTTTACTTGTTGAATGTATCTTTATTTTACTTTCGATCTGATTTGAACTAATGACCTAATTCTGGAATAAATGAACGCACAGTATTAGAGTTGTGCATTTGTGTTTCAGTCACAGCATGTCTAGAACAAGTTAGTTCATTCGGATTCTGTTGGTTTTACTGCGCTGGGTAAGAACCGAGGCCGTAAATTTGCTACAACCCTAGATGTTTTCAGGGAAATAATATTTACTTACCTTTGTCCCGCTCATTAAGTGAACGCATTCCTTTTCATTCTTTGTTAACAGCAGTATAAATATATTTCAGACACTTTGCTTGGGGAAATGTTTATATTCAAATTTAAATATGCAATGCCTTATTTTGTTTAATGGTATATTATAATTTTTTTCAGTAATTGGATTTCTTTCGAAAATTAGAGAAATCTTGAAATTACACTATTAGGGTTGTGCAACAGCATAACTAGCATTATATGCTGCTCGACTTACGTTCACCGTAAAGCTGTAAGTATGGGGATAGAACCACATACGATATAGCAATTTATGTGGTGTTGCAAAGTTATGCAAAATATATTTATTAAAAACAATCGATTGTTTAGCTGCAGCTTCCGCTCAGAGGTTTAACTGTCTTCTACATTTAAAGTATCCACGGGTTTCTCTCGATGGTGATAGATTTGCACTATCAGTTCCGCAAATATCTCCAAGTACGCGTTTATTTACAAGCATGATGAGGGAACTGGAAACATGGTTCTAAAACGTTGCCAATCAACCAACCAAGACTACATCGTACCTCTTTTATAGTAGTTAGTAAGAATTATGTGAAAGCCGTCGGAGTGAGAAGACAAATCAGCACCCTGCCAACACGAAGATGAACTTAACGCGAACTTGTAAATGCGAATCAATCGGATTTTGCGAAGCTAATAATGCAAATCTGCCACCCACGAAAGAATATCGTCGATATCTTAAGTGAGATGGAAGCACAGCGCATGATAGAACAACAACTCTCTTCCAAATTTTATTTTTATACTGCCATAAATTAAAAAAATATACTATACTTGCCTGGTTATTAAGATTTAATCTTAAAAATAAATAAAATAAAGGCTTATTGGCTTTTGGTCAGATTTAAATTCACCGTTTATTTTGGATAAATATTATTTTCATTTTCTGTAATTTATGATTTCCATTCTTATTATTATACCAACTAAAGCGAAAATTTCTTTTCGCATAACTCTAAATTTGTACTTTTTTCATTCTTTCCTGTTAAACTAAACACTGAAAAATCGATACTGTACTTGGTGAAATGGTCAAATGGAGAACTTTTTAATCGTATTGGAATTGGCTGCAAACAAATCGTAAAGAAAACAAAAAACATAAATTGAAGCAATCATGCATAAACGCTGTAAAATTTAGAACTTGTTCAGTAACGACATAGCCAAATCTAGGACATATACTGTCTTAAATTTGAGGATAAAATGAATTGGGAGTTCTTCAATATTTTTACCGGGCAAAAGGATTAATGTTGAAAAGAAAATGTTAGGCATATTGGCGCGTTAAAATATGATACACAGGTAATCATTTGATAGTGTTTCCAAAAATACTCACGAAATTATATTTTTATTCACTCTGTGAAATGGATTAAAATGTAAACTTGGACCTTCATTTCATTGGACGACTTTGTAAAGTGTTTATCTGATATAAGGCATGTCGCATGTTTGAGTCTCATCGAAAGTTCTGAGGAATAGCTAATTGCCAACGCCTGCGAAGCATTGCGATTATAACACATCTATTTCAAAATAATTTGACTACAAAATATTTTCATCCTATTGTCCGAATATTTAGTTTATCTTAAAAATACTCCTGTTAATCAAATTTTATAGTGATCAAATAATAGCCGTCTCTATTGCAATGGTCATTATATCACTTACAATACTCATCAAATTTTGCACCTGTGAGTAACATAAAATGAGCATAGGTTACATTCTATTTATACATGCGGAAGACATGACATATATTCAACCTAAATTCCGTTACCATGCACAATGTCGGTCTCGGCGACATACAGTGTACTAATCACGATTTTATCCACTTTGCTATAAACCATATACCCTTTGCCTTCAAAATATCCGTCTTCTGAACAAATATACAAAAATTAGACATATCGGGGGCGGTTAAAACAAAATACTTAATTAATTTTGAAATAATTAACCGACCCTCTCAATAACAGGAAATTTTATAAGGCAGCAAACGCAAATTGAATACCAGATCGGCATCTGGTACATACACATAGCCACACATACACTTACAAATCAACAATTAGCAGCCAAGAATTAGTATAATTAAAATTTAAAATCCGACTGATTTTTATTTAATTTCAGAAATGAAAACTCAGAATGAATATAACTAAAATATTGTGAAAAATAGCACAGTATTTACGAAAAAGCCGGTTATTTACCGTAAGATACACAAACTTTTGTATTAAACGTGTTTCAAGCTCAATGCCAGTAAACGCTTTTTCTGCTTGTATAAATCATGCGGTAATTTGTTTATCCTAATGTATCATATTTGCCAACTAATTTCTCCCATTGCATTTAGTTATTAACAAGACATCATTTAACAAATTATTGGATCAAATAGTAATTTACACGGCAAAAATTTCTTGGCAAAATATACAGCAGGTATATAGTGTAATACAAGTTCCTACTCTTACTCGGCAGTAAGCGCAATGTGTTCATTAGATTAATTTTTTGTTCATGCTATCTAGATATCTCCCTCTGGTCCTAGTTGAACCTCTTTTCTACCAGGTATTCAGCAACTAATACACAATTGCAGTTTGTTTCTTTGTTATTCTGTTCTATATATTTTACCATTGATCGCATTCTTTAGTGGTACATACAAGAATGCTAGACATTTGTCTTTCCCGTGCTCTGAAAGGGAACTGATATTTTATGCTTTATCAAAGATTGGAAAGAGATTTCGTAACTGTTTCTTCGCTATCAAAACAGGCAAACTGTCATAAACGTAAAGAAAAATTTAATGATTTAATTTGCTCTGTTTTTAGTAATCTTTACTTAAAATGGCTATATCATATACCCATAAAATTTGGTCGTTTCCGGGGATTCCTTCAGAAGTCACAATTTTTACTTCATCCATCTTATACATAATTACCGGTAACTCACCAATAACGGTACTCATTTCCGTTGACAATATCCTGATCAAACCCACGAAACTAGGCCCACATGTCTTATTTATAACCAATTCCTTTTATGAGATTGATTTTAAAAAGCGTGTACCTTAAGTAAACTTAAGTTACACAATAATTCTTATATATTTATCAATTTTCCGGCTCAACTGCCTCTTCTATCATCCTCCGGATTATACTTTGTCCTAATTATGGCTGTGTCGCATAGAATTCCTCTTGTCTTTATGTGAGCCTTAGATAGACCCCTTGCTGTGTTCTTGGCCAGAAAGTTGGCCAGTGCAACATCTTTCACATCTCATTAGGTGTATTTGGTATCTGCTTAGTCGATCAAGAGTTGTGTATGTTGAAGTAATTGGAATTGTGTTCTGCGCCCAGTTTTTCACACGTTTAACGGTATATAATAATATGCGCTACATTTTAATAGCCATGACATAGTCCCCGGTCCATTAGTGCAAGCAAGCTATTCTTCGTACATAAGCCTGCCGCTGGGTGGCGCATACAGTTTGTGTTATCTGTTGCAGGCGTTCTGATTTTCTGCTATGGTACAGTGCTCACTGGGCCCTTTGGTTACGGACTCACCTGGCAGTCGTGTCTGCCATCCATAAAATAAAATTATCCGAAAAACGCCTCAAGCTGTTGATATTATAAATCGTATGACCCACTCGACGAAATATAATTTGTCGCGCCAGGGCATCGAAACGTCTTGGCATCAAGATCGCCATACCCCTTTTACCACCCAGCCTGCTTTCTTAGTCGTCGCGAACGTCAGACGATGTTGTGGTTAAACATGCGGATGCTTTATGTCAATTTTCTTGCACTTAGATACCGTTTGTTGCGGAGAATTAATATATATGCAATTATACATTAGGTGTTGCGAAGTTTGCAACAAATTAGTTCAGTTGGGACCAGAAGGATAAACCAAAGGCAGCATGAAGGGAAAGTATACTCTCATGCACATTTGTTTCGTGCTTACCGGCGACTCATCAGTAGGAGCCGGTATTACGCCCTTTACCCACTATATATTTGGGTGAGGTATGTGTGAACCGTCCTATTGTCTCACATTACTCACCTAAATCTATAGTGCGTGAAGGGCGTAATACCGGCTCCTACTGATGAGTCGCCAGTAAGCACGAAACGAATGTGCATGAGATTATACTTTCCGTTCATGCTGCCTTTGGTTTATCCTTCTGGACACAACTGAACTAATTTGTTACTAGGTTCGCAACGCCTAATAAATACTTGCAATTTTCTTGCACCTCTGATTAAATTGTCTTTACTCGAAATCTTCAACCTGGTCGAAATCAATAACTTGTAGTGCACCAAATGGAATGAGCCAGCGTACTCCTGAGCAATTTATAATCTTCTCTGTTTTGGTTTGAAATGCAAATAGGTTGACACAACATGCTATAATAAAACGAAATAATTGGTTTTGTGTAGTGGCATATAAAGCAACTGGGATGAATTATTCTCTACTCTGTTGGCAATGACTTCGAGAAATCTTAGGCCATGCCGGGCCAAAACAATCACAACTTCTGTGTCTCGATGAGCCACATAATGCTGAGATGACCCAATTTTTACGTCAAAGCGCCATTAAATCTGTTCGTATTGTACTGTTTTTCCTTTTTTACGCAGAAGTAGCCAATTTTGCAAGGTCCACACTATATATGATGCCGGAAAATCTGTGTCGGTTTTTAGCTTGCTGGATACATCCTCGCATGTGGCATCATTGCAGTTTTCTTCGGACACCTTGATAAGTAGCGATATTTGAAAGCCAGACATTCAGATAAGAGCATTGGCTGCAGATTTTGTTTACATTAGCCTGATGGTGAATCGTTACATCGTATTCGTATAGTTCTTCTATAGTCCGATGCATTTGTCTCTCATTAAAACCCAAGTGCATTTTAATGGGTAAAAACGTCCATAGGCCCACCGATGTTAAAATATATAAATTTTTTTTGGTTCATTGTCCTAACAGTTGTTCTTTTACTAGGAGGGCATAGTTTTTATCCGCCATAGAGAGCGTGCGGCTTACATATTCTACCTGACATCCGTCGACTTGTTATTCTGTCTGAGTTGACTGTCATAAATAATATGCTTCACACCGGGCAAGTCAAACTAGTAGCGCCAATTAATTTATGTTTAACTTTGATCAAAGCTGCTTTGGCCTGATCTTTCCAACGAAACGATATTTCAGCAATTGTTAGCCTGAACAATGACCTTGTGTAGCTGCCATACTCGCAATTTGCGGTCTGCAGAATTTCATTGTGCCAATAACCAGGCACAGCTATTTTTTAGCTGTTTGTATCGGATAATACTTGATGGACATTACGTTCGAATCTAATGGAATAAATCCATCTACTGAAACTGAGAGAGGGAGGAAATGCACTGAAAAACCACTATGCGCCTTTCCATTTTTAAAAAGGTAAGGCCATTCTATAGCTTGTAACGACATCTACTGCAGGTGGATACACGGATTTTGCTGTTTGCTCAAATATTGACAACAAAATGAACGCTGCAGTACAGAGTAAATCGGACAGAGTTGAGTCCGTCATGTATTTGGAATGCAAGATTACTTAAGATTTATAGTATCCTTCCAATCTGCAAACATTACAAGAAAGTGTATCAAATACAAGATTAAATTCTTTGTCATTTGCTGCTCAAGTATCTTAAACTGATCGTATGTACGCATTTATATTGAAAGTCAAATCAAATAGAAAATTTAGACAGAGTAACAGAGTGTGAAATAAAGGAACGACCAATCGTTTATGGTGTAACAAATCCAGTTTCGAAGAACATACGTGCACGTTTTCAATCATTTTCTGCACAACTGCCAACGTTTCTTCATCATTCGATTTCAAACAGAACTTTTTGTTGAAATTTTCTACTATTATAGTAATAATAACAGTATATATTTGTAAGTTGTCAATCTACTTACGTGAGCCGACCAGAATAAAAAAACTTTACTTAAACACCTCATCAAAATTAAACTACGCAACATAGCATTGAAAACTTGATCCAATATTTTTCATATGCGGTCTTTAAGAAAATTACTAAATGCACTAACGAAAATGAATTGGTTGCATATGAAGATCTATGGTTAAACAGGAAATGCACGCATGAGCTTTGAACCTGAACTGGAGGTAATGCACGCAAATGCTTGTTAATATTTTTTATTAACTTTCCCTTTAATTTGTATATATGATCACTTGTAGGTAATTAAGGAGAAAATGAAAAATACAGGTTTCTCATAGCTGATAAAGTTTTCTCTTATTTTTGCTAAGGGATAGAGAACTAAATTTTTCTGTAAATCTCGCATTGTTAATGAATATTTCGAAAAAAATGTTGAATTTGTGATTTTAAAATGAAAATCTGAAAGAGCCTTATCGTGAAAAAAGCAATGTCATCTATATATTCAACAAGTATAGTATCAAAGAGATCTTGTGCGTAGTTCGCACAATTCTAACATATGATAAGATTTGCGTAGTCCAGAATTGAACAGCTAAAATATATGAAAATGTGTTGGTGGATCAATCTGCTGTGTATATTTTGTACGGAATGAGCTGTCTGCTTGCATAAATGCGATTTCTATCATTCTTACTAACTATTTTAGAGATAGAAAAACAAGAATAATAAAGAACTTTGAAAATTATATAAAACCTTGAGGTTTTGGTTATTTAATGCCGATTGATATTGATGAATTTGTGCGTAAACCATCACAATTACAAATCATTTAACTAACAGTGGAAACACTAAACATGAACCAAATTTATTGAATTCATCATTCAGATAAAAGCGATATTTCTATTGAGGCAGCAATTGGATTGACATTTGAACAAACAGCCTGTTTAGAACTTCAGAAAATTGACTATATAAACTAATTTAATTAAAATCTGATTAATCAGGCTTCTCAGCTCAAAGCGTTCAAATGCACAGAACTCCATGAATTGACAAAGCAACATTTAAATACGCAATATTGGCAGAAATGCAGACATCAAAATATTGCGCACTGATGAAGAAATTACTGAATGAAAACACAAATTTAACGCGTCTGGAGATTACATCAGGCGAAATAGATAGGGTTGAGCACAAAGTAATAAATTAAATTTCAATCATGAGCGATGCCGGTTTAGATGATATAGTCCTTGCAATGAAGCTCAGGTCAGATGGATGAGTTAAACCAACAATCAACGGATGGCAAAAAACATCAAATTGTTTTTCTATGAGAAGAAGATCATTAGTGATCAATTCTCCCTTCCATGCATTGGCTAAATGGCTAGTCTATATATTGGAATAGCTGAGTGAACTACTATGTAATTATTCGCGTTTCGAATCCTTTGAGTCTATTTGAGACATTCAATGTATTCTAGTTAGAAATAGGAATACGTTGCCTTTTGATCTGATTTCTGTATAAAAACGTTCCAACTGAAAAGTCTGTTGGCATTATTTTCCACGCAGTAGTCTGAAACTTTATTCCATCTCCGATCCCATTTCATATTCAACCAAAACGTATTTTGCTAAACACCAATTACGACCAGCTGCTTATTACTTAGTGTATACATAATCATTTAAATAGCGTGGCAATCAGCAACCCACTATCTCCAGTGTTGTCCACGATTTTCCAAAAAAAAATGTAGAACCCATCACTCATTTGAAAAAATAATTAAATCTTCACAATGAAATCTTTATGCTGATTGAATTTTCCTTAGACTCAAAGGAGGCCGCATAAACGGACTGTGATTTACTGCTTAAATATAGTACACAACAATATCAGTCTTTCGCCAGAACATGAAAAAGAACTATTGTCTACCATTCTTGGATGTACTAATAAAGATAGAATTTGATGCTAAATTAAATAGATCAATTTGTCATAAAACAACCTTGTTTGCGCAGTATTTTTATTATACCACTTTCGTGTCATTTCATTATAAATTATCAACAGTTCGAGGTTGTTTTTCAACAATTAACAGACTGGTTTATCCAGATAGAGAAGACGATGAATATATTGCATCAGAGGAAATCTAAGGTCCAATTGCCATTCTAGATTCCATTAATAAAAGTGGAAATTGAAAGAAACTGCCTTGTTAAGTACCACAATAGAACGAGTTTAAATTAACGCCCCACCTGACGAGGAAGCGGTTTGCGGCAAAACGAAGAAGAAATTTTAACCAGCATTAGAGCACATATTTTGTGCACCAGATTACGCGTATTATTTGAGGTGGCACACTGGCCTGTACTTGCATTTAAAGAGAAACGGTCGTTGGTTTCGACCTTAAATTTGATTTACCAACGTACATATGCAAGTTGTCCATCTAACGATGTAGACCGATCGACTAGACAGTTAAACACGCGAATGAATTAATATTGCAACTAAAATGCGTATCACATCGTTGAAACATCATCACGTTGCTTCTCTAGACATCGCGTTTAAAATAATTACTAAATGCAATAATAGAATAGATTTAATAACATACGAGGCTTAGTGGATGACGAAACACCAGTGTGATTTTTAATGCAAATAAAGTATGCTCAGGCGTTTATCCCTAACCAGAATATTGTTGTAGAGTTTGCTACATTGTGTCCGGTGGAAAAAAATATTTTGCTGAAAAATATAAATATTCACACCTGGTGCAAGTTTTTTGATATAATTAGTCACATATACGTGTTACACAATATAAGATTTATATTCTTTGTATAACTCAGAAATTTGTAAAGTTAATGCATAATTTCTAATTCAGAATTTTTTATTTGAATTGAGAAATAAATCACGTGTGGAAATGGTCATTTATTAAAAACCGGGTATGTACAACCCTGTTTGGAAAAGACCATTTTCTTTTCACCAGAGCTCAACTCGGCTGGAAAATCTGGTATCTTCTATTGTCACTTTTTTTTAAAACAAGAGAAACAAAGTTGGATGAAGAAAACTAACTATACGACAAACAGGAAACGAGACACATCAATTCTGGGAAACTCATGAGCATACACACGTGTAAACATCTACCAGTTTATACTCAAAATATGTACGTACTTTTTATGTTTATTTAGAGGAAGATTAAGAAAGTTGCATACAACAGCCTCAGCTATGCGTAATACTTTTTCATGTTGAGTCTTGAAGAACATATCGAAATCCGCCTGATTTTAGGTGTGATTTTTATTAACAATGTGTTTAGTCATTTTGGAAACCTTCTCCACTATGCCAATTGTGCGTAGTTTAAAATATTCTTGAATTCGCTTCTTTAGTATTCGTTTAGTCCGGCCTACATAACGCACCGAGTAGCTGTGGCATTTCTATAAATAAAAAATGTTGGACTGTTTGAATGCCAGGAGCGCATCCTTTACATTTGAACCTATCAGGCGCTTTGTTGTTTAAATAAACATCAATTGTGTATGTATTAGTAACCAGAGAAGTCACTGCTTTGATGATTCTTCGAGTTAATATTTCGATTGATGCGTCACCTGTAAAAGGTTTAGAGGCATATGTTATATTTTGTTTTGGTACGGTTGCCTCCGTTTTTGTCTTCGTTTACGATTTGGGTTTAATCCTGAGAAATTTTATTGTTGTCCATTTTCTAAAAAGGTTGTCTTGATCCCCGCCATTACCGGACATTGAAATTGATTAGAACATATTTTCTTTATGCTCCCGGATAAATTGTGTTTTAAATTTCTCTTCTCCGAAATTGAGAATGTGTTGTGCTAACGGATGTATTTTACTGAACATTTATTTAAATCAAGCTCACAAACTTTATTTAAAGTATTTTAACCACCACCCGCGCAATCGATGATAGTTTACTTTTCCTGAAAATGTCTGTTTTCGGTATATTTTTTCTTTTTTGTCTGCCATAATTCTGCTCAACACCAATACGGCAAGTAAAAGTAGCGCGTTAGACTTCGAATATTTGCACTCGTAAGTTAACTGAATGTGATGGATCATGTTTCTAAAATATTTAAGCATCTTCATTCATTATTATGATGGTGTCTGCAACATACCTTAGATATGTATGACAGTATTTTTGAATTATTAGATCTAGTGTTGATGTTTCCAGGTAGAACATCCTAATGGACGGCCCAACGCCACCTCATCGACTTTCTGAACAAAGGAAACAATTTTGTACATATTTTGAATATCAACTAGTAACTGTTTTCATTTGTATGTGTGTACGCGCGTTTTCTAGCATATAACTTTCCAGCTTCCTGTTTGTTCTATATTGATTGTGCTTAATCAAACTTTATTTCTCTTACTTTAAAACAAGTGACTCTATAAAGTACCAGGTTTTATTACCGAGTTGAGCTCTGGCGAAAAGGAAATGGTATTTTCAAACTTTTGTACATACCTGCTTTATAATAAATGTATACCTCCACACATGTTTTTGTTTTCAATTAACATTAACATTGATAAGATGTTTATTTATCATTTAAAATATATCCCCTGATATTGATAATTTTATTGAATGCGATTAACATTCTTCAATCAATTTCTTAAGTATGTTTTGGTAGATTCCATAAATCAATTGCTTTATCGTTCGAAAATTTATATGACAGAACACACACGTGTATATTTGCAAATTATGAAGAATTTCTAGAGAGTTGAAAAGTGGTCCCTGGCATCCAGCTACATGTGAATCTGTGTGCTGGAAATGATGCTGATAGACAAATTATGAAAATTTTGTCTTCGTGGTTAGAATAAGCAGTAAGGCAAATTTCGAGATGGGTAGGTCGACTTTAAAACGTGAATTGGGGTTACGATTTTAATGGCATCCTCTTTTATACGAGCTGACCTGGTCTGATGTTTAAT
The DNA here is from genome assembly GCA_029291075.1 of Eudiplozoon nipponicum. NCBI lineage: Eukaryota > Metazoa > Platyhelminthes > Monogenea > Mazocraeidea > Diplozoidae > Eudiplozoon > Eudiplozoon nipponicum. The sequence goes on from JAQBSW010004163.1 coordinate 13,624, forward strand.
CCTTTTAATCGTTTTAGATAGTTTACCGTGAACAAAATTCGGTTCCTCTAATTTAGAATTTCCGTGATCTTGTATTCCGAGGACTTCGTGACTCTGTGTGCTTGCTTGATCACTAAGTTTCTCTTTTCATCATTATTATCACCATCATTATCATCACGGTCAGCAATACAATAATCGTTAGTAATTAATGATTCACAGCCACATAAACATGAGAAGAAGTGAAAATTATTTTAAGGAAGGAAAATAAAGTAAAAGAGTTATGAAAAAGGAGAAAAGTTATTTTAATAAATTGTGAAAGAGTGATTTGAGACAGGAACCTAGACAACACAAAGTAATGAAGCGTACTAGACTTCTATACAAACTTCATGGGCTATGTTTCTCAAACAACGTATGTCGAATGGCTGTAAGAATTTTAAGTTCTCTACTATAAGAGGCCAAATCACACTAGCGTATAAGGACACAACTGCTGGTAGAAAAGTTGCGTGTTACTTCGTTTTAGACTTTAACGCGACCAGGTGTGTTTGTGTAGAGAACAAGTATAATATTAGTTAAATTTTTAGGTATGTCAGAATATCGAAAAAAGCCTGCGATAAACCAAACATATGCACCTCTGAAATCTACAAAGACGGCTATAGTGGGACGGCGATATATGTAAAACGGCGTAAGATACTCCAGGCAACTAATCTAGGTACTACTTCGGTAAAGCGTATATCACGATGAATACAATTGTATTTTTTGCAGACAGAACTGCTTGTCGACTCATTACAATGCAATGGCACATTCTCATCATTCCATATAGTACGAAAAGGGTTAGACAATGCTCCAGAAATTATGTCACCACCATTTTTAAATAAGCTAGAGTGTAAATGATGGGGAACCGCAGATTTATGACGCATAAGGTATATGATTACATTTCTTATTTCTTACTTAGAGAGTTGTTCGAGATTAACGTTCCATGTTGTTGTTAATGGCGTACACTTATGGATCGTGACTAAAGCAGGTGCCCAAGAAAATTGATCCTTGAGGTGTTCAGCTAAATTATAAAGTTGAAATTTTGTCGTTTTTAAATGGTTATTACCATCATTTATAGTTTTACTAACATTTAATATTCTCGGTCTTATTTCGAGAATGAGTTGAAACAAATATTTTTATTACATGATGCGATCGCTTCTTCCATTTCATTATGATCCAGAAGGATTCGAAATAGACTTCTAGACTGTGCTTAAGTTGGCATACTAAAACTCTATTAGTAGTATTATAAGCGGAATTAGAATCTTCATAGATTTTACAGAGATCCAATGAATATTTCTAGGATTTTCATGCAATGCTGTTGTATAGTCAGCGTAAACTTCTTGTGTAATGCCAATGACTGTTTTCCATTTCCTTCTTGAGCAAGTTTCATTTACGTCTGCAAAAGACCAAATTTATTATTAGTTTGAGACGTAGTAACTTATTTTACTACTGAGTCGCCGATAAGCGTGTTGATCTATGATTACACAATTTGTTCATGATGATTCTGAAGTAGCACCCTGGATATATATTAATTTACTTGTTACTTCATACGCAGTACCTTAAACATAAATGTAAACACATTAATTCCCAGAAAACAAGAGTAACCAACTATTGAATTTCAATTGTTTTTTGTCGTGAGCTATTAATAATATTTCCACTAAGTAAGAACCTAAACGTGGGAACTAACATTTCCAAACAGAGCATCATACATTTGAAATTCTTAAAGCAAAATCAAGTGATCTGTTTGAAATAGGATTACTTTTTTATTATTCATAGCTTATCAAGTCTGACTGTTGAAAAACGTGACGTTCTTACAAAATCATCACATATTCCAAGCAAATCATTGGTCAATTAGACAGTTTAAATATTGTTTGGTCGTTCCTATCATCTGACGTAGTAACATTGGAAAGTAATTTAAAAACTAATTGGTTATATTTTTCAGTTTTTTAGTTGTGTTATATATTTATAATTTTATAATTTTAAATTCAGTATTGTTCGCTTTTAACTTGAAAAACGCTCTGTTCCTTATATGTTTATAATACACGTTTTCGTAAATCAATAACTAATACGAAGTCTAATCAATATAATCCCTAAATTATGCTCATATACAATGACAGTTCACAATGTTTCGGATATAGGGAATTTGAGGCCAAAAACAATTTATCAAACGTATTTATTAAACAATTTCTGTATATTTAATTTGTTAAGTTTGGAACATTTCCAGTACAAATTTAAGTAATGGCAAGAAGAATTAGTGTGATTAGATGCAATTAATAATTCTACCATTCTTATCATAAGGTAAAGATGCAATAATCAGGGTTGCCAAAGCATCTAAAGACTTGTTGGAATAACTCAAAATTACATAAGCATTTTGGCTTGGTAAAGTTTACAGTTTAATTAGCTTGTTTAAGTGTGTACAATGAAAATTCGAAGTTAACTGGAGTAAATATAATGAGAGTAATACTTTGTTAATCATATATTACTTACATGCAGGAAAGCTTTTGATGTTTTATATAAAATAGTAATAATAATAATAACATAATAATAATAATAATAATAATAATAATAATAATAATAATAATAATAATAATAATAATAATAATACCAATAATACTGGTACTAATTTTACTAATTCTAATAATATATAATAATAATAATAATAATAATAATAATAATAATAATAATAATAATAATAATAAATTTTAAAATATATTTGCAACGTAGATGAATTCTCGTGGCCATGAAATATTGCACATGTAGCAAATATAAATCCAAAAGAATGAAAAGATCGCGAAAATGAATCAATCAAAACTACCTTTCTGCATTTGATAAACACAAGCTGAATTTCATTTTTTTACTTATTCAATATATAGCCTCACTGATTTATAATTTTTTCTACTGTTCTCCTGCTGTGTTTTGATTTAGACTAATTAAAGTCGAACTTCAAACCACCGAGTAGCCTTTGCCTATTTCAACGCGTTATATTATATCAATATTTAATTGAGATAAATAATATTTTCCAGATTTTCGTTGTGAATTTCACTCTCCGTATTCGGGGATCATCATCAGCCTCATTATATTTCGCAGCACAATTTAAATACAGGTAATGCGATCTTCTGATATTGTAAATCCTGACATATTTAAACGATTTTCCATACAGAAACTAATTTATTTCAGTTTACAATGAAATAAGTAAACAAAAAAGTCTTTCCAGCACTGATTTTTCAATGGGTTCACCTACGAAGACATTATTATGATTTCTATTAAATTTAAGTGAATAGGTTGATTATACTCAACACATTGAATAGATGAACGACTAGTTCAATACCAACAAACCGATCCTCTTGACAAACCATTAAAGAGGAATATTTCGATAGATTTAAAGAAATAGGCCGGTTTTTCATCAATCAGTTTATATAACCGATTAGTTTGAAAAACATCTATCTAGTTATCGAAACTCGACGTATAATTACTTTACTTTTATGCATGATAGTAGGATATCTAATACTATTCAATTGCCTTATTTAAATCGAGCTTGCAAAATAGAAATAAACGCCAATCTAACTGCCTCGAACAAGTTGTACGACACTGTCAGTCACATGCATTAACGATGGCTTTTCTATGTGGTGCGACGTGTAAGATACAATTGGATTGGTGTTAATCTCTAGCTCGCAAACAGGATTTAAAGAATTGTTATCACCATCCACGAAATAAGTAACCTTTTAATCAATTACTTTGACTGCGCTAGGGAATAATTACAATCGTCATGAAAACAAATTACCTTCGTCGATATATTTAACTAACAATGTCTGTTTCGCGGAAATTATTAAAGGATGTTTAAACATTGTAAATATAGAGACGAAACGTGATAATTGTTTTAAATAAGGCCAAAGGTTATTATTTTGTTCTAGGGCAGGTTTTAAGAACATATACTGTATACTACAAGTAAAAATACATTGTTTCAGAGTTTCACTCGCGTTACTGTCTCATCATCTAATTTGTACCTAATTGTTATCACGACATGTCATTTTCATGACACATTGGCAGAATATGTGAATGTTTCTACTCGGCGAATGATTTGCTCTTAATAAATATTTCATGCAGACTAAAAACGTGGAATAGGAAGGATATTCATTTGATGGATTTAACTTAGGCACATTTTCCTTTTAAATTAACGTTATGGATTAACTCTAGATTAAATAAAGCTATTTTGTTAAGGATAAAACAGATTTTAGTAGTTAGGGTAGACTGTGCGCTTGCCAGTAAATTGCTTGTTTGTGACAATTAACAAGATAAATAGCTTCACAATGATGGCTTAGCCATCAACCTCAAAATTATTCCAAGCACGTTCAACTATGTGGATAAACGAATTAGAATGGAGAAAAACCGTCATTTTCACCTATTGTAAAAAATAAGAAAACTACTACATTTAACTGGGCTGATTAGCACGAATCATTTAAGCTTGAAATGTGCATTATCATTTGTGCAGTCTCGCTGCAATTGAGTCTTACATCTGGTAGACGCTGCTGGTCATGAAGAGATCTAATGTTAGGTCCTCAGTAGTTAGAGGATACGAGCACGGAGTATGGATGACAACGATGCGAAGTTAACGTGAAGTGTGTCCGTTTTCACTATTCAGCTTTAAATTGTCCAGTTTGACCCAAACGGTGCAACTTGACGCTGGCGAGGGGTTGAAGAATTTTACACACCGAATTCAACGTGTGGAGTGAGCGTTTCTCGGCTATCAAATCTGAAGCCATTTAAAGTGTAGACTGTGCGCGCAGTCTTCCTTTGTCGAACAATCAGTATTCAGTATAAATGATCTACGTTTAATCTTGGCGTGACCTGATTTTCATACTTTTGCCGCCAATATTAGGGGTTCGTCATACATTTTTATTTTCACTGACATTTAAAATTTCTCTACTAAACAAATTCAAGTTACTTCACGTGCAACTGAAATGAATACGATCGGCGAAACTAGCATTATTTGAAATTTTAAATTAATTAAATCATTTTACCTTACTGAAAACTGAATCTTGGTCTACATATTTTTTGGTAATAAAGGAAAGTTGTTTCCTACATGGAAGACCTTTGCATATAAGCAAAAAATAAACAAATAAATATAGAAAATAGCAACTGCAACATTTTTTCTTCAAAATATAAAGTGACTGAATGGAATAATGTTTTCTTTTTTTGTGGAATTAATCAATGAATAGATATAATATATATATATATATATATATATATATATATATATATATATATATATATATACTAATATGTGCATTATGTACAATTTTCTTTATATTTAGTTTATTTGATCAGATCATAAATTCTGTGGACGATAGGTTTGCTCTTAGGAATACTGTTCAATCTCCAACCTATCGGAATCACATTCTGCGTATATGTCCATTGTTATTGTTGTCCATTTATTGTAACATCTTCTTATATTCTATAAATCAAGTTTGCGAGCTTGAAGTAAACACCAATCCCATTGTATTTAACTAGTGGTTGAACCACAGCTGATTGACGGTAGTCTTGCTATGTTGTTCGACGACTGATTAAATACAATGGGATTGGGGTTTACTTCAAGCTCGCAAACTTAGTTTAAAGAATTGTTATCACCACCCGCGCAATCAATTATAGTTTAAATTCGTATATTTTTAATAAAATTATGTAATCCACTGAATGTGTTTTTAAGTACAATTATTTAGTGCGATTACGTCATCTGCGTTATGATTAATACAGGTTGAATTCGAGATGTCCTGTTTCTTGAATATATTTTTGTGACCATTGGTGATCAAATTCCTAATCATCACAAGTTTGAAAAAAAACAAACCAACGAAGCAATCGCGATATTTCCTCCAGTCATATCAATTATGCCTCAGACTGACCTTTTACATGATATTTGCCTGTCACGTGTATGTGTGTGCGTATATATCCATAAATGTTATGTTCTTCCAACCAAGTGAAAATTGAGTGGCTGAATATAAATTTCCCATTTAATGCGTTAGATTATTTGCTTTATACACATCGTGTGAAATTACGTAATTGAGTTTTCACTCGCATTTTTTTGCGATACCAATAAATCAGAAACACTCATCATAACCACATGCCACTGTAAGTGATAAAAGTAGAATTCGGAACGAGGAAATATCGCGCTCGCTTCATTTATTTGTGTTTTTATAACCTGATGTGGACGCCAAAGGCCATCGAATTACCTTGAAGAAACAGAACTACGGGAATTCAACCTGTGTTAGACAAAAAGCAGATTACGCAATTTTGATTAATCTAATTACGCAATGTTTACATTCTTTTATGCAATATGATTGTCCATCTCACAGTACAGGCTTTTGATAAGATTAATCTAAATTTTCATTGCAGATTGAATGTGTGACTAAATTAATTTTGTAATTGCATCGAAATTTTGCAGCCGTAAGTAATTTTTTTCGAGACTACTATTAATAAACGCCTTAGAACTTATTTTACTTTCCTTACGCCCGCATTACGGTTTGATCCATGTTTGTCCATTTACCGTCAGGCTTTATTGATGCACGTTGAAGATCGAATGGCGTCAATACAAAAGACTTACGGTTATTTCGCGATTATGCTCCACGGGTTTAATAAAGTGGATATATTTCTGTCAAGTTTAAGTGTATTTGTTATATCAAGTGCGCTTGTGGCTAGACTATTGAGAAGGAGCCGGGATTCCCTTATCTCCTGAAATAAGGGCTGAATTCGTCGACTCCGAAAGAAACTGTCCCGTGTTCGATAATTTGTTGCAGCCAGTTTAGCTAACATAGATGGGTTTCTAGTTTAATTTGAGTTCGTGATCTATATCATGCTATGCTTTGAACAAAACAAATTTTTGCATAAATGCAAAACCCACTAGAACAATTAGAAATAAATGCCATATATTAATGAGTTTATTTGTCTCGACATAAGCCAAATATAGCATAAGATTTCAAATGCATTTCATCGACCAGACTGGCTTGTTCCTAACAAGGCTCTCCTCAATCATTGCGAGATGTTTGATGTGCTTGATTTGAACCCGGGAGCATTTGGTTTGGAACACTAAAAATCATTTCCTACGCCACCAATAACGCGCATCACTGCAATACCTTAGTTGAATGCCTATTCTCTAGGTGGTACTGTGTCTGTATTAAAATAAATGTTAAGCGTTTGCTCATTGTGATCTTGGCTCGAAAGCAAAGCACGCGTGGTCGCACTGGAAATGTCGACATAACACGGTAATTCGGATGAATTGTGCATCGTCTGTATTACAGGATATCAGAAGCATGATGTTATAACAAATCAGTGCAGGCTTAACTAATTATCATGGCAATTACGAATATAACTATATTATGCATTATATGGTGGAAACCGGCCCATTATTTGTGTTGCGATTGCTTTCATATTTAATTCTTAAGTTTATACTGACATCGTACATATAATTCAATCATGCCAATACAATTTTATTCAAAATCTTTTCTCTGGGTGGCATGGTATCTATATTTAATGACAGATGGTGGATGGACAGTTAAAACGTTAAGATTGTGTGCTTACTATGAACACTAATTACATTGTATTCTACCAGTAACAAAACAGCATAAGAAACGTTAGTAATACGGTGTGACCCGTTTGAGCCTTCCATAAGCATCAGCAAAACACAATAGTAAACTGACAAACGCGGATCAAACCGCAATGCATTTATAAGGAGATCAAAACTAGATATACGACCTTCATCTCAGGTGGTCTAGTCTATATTTTACATGACTGGAAATGTCGGCTGCAAAATTTCCATTTACTTATCAGCATTAGCTTCCTGCAGATTCGCCATCCAGATATAAGCGATACAATTTTTAAATTTTCATTGACTGCGCGTTCGGTAAAGAAAGTTCTTTAAATCAGGATTGCGAACTTGTGATAATAGTCACATCCATTTAAATATTTAAATAGTCGAAAATAACAAGACTGCGATCAATCGCATGTAATAACGTGTTTCGTCCTTCCTTGATCATCCTCTGTGCTAGACAGAAAGTTGTATAGCGAAGATCAAAATGAAATGCATATATAAAGAAAGCAAAATTTAATATGCGGCTCTCACGTCTAGTAGTCTCGCACAAATTGCAGTTTGATTCTCGCTAGGCATTTTGCTGTCGTGCTCTGATGATGATCATAGAAAATTGAAACGTGTACTTACGTGTGATTGACGCTAGCTTTCCTTTGTTGGGTGATAAGTTAAACAACCGCGCAATCCATGATTGTTAATTTGGAAATTTAGTTCGGATATAATTCCCATAATGACAAAATTATTGGTTTAAAGTCGAAAATTGCAGGTCGTGCTCGGAAGGGATAACGTAAGTTAGGATTTTAAGGATCATAGACCAAATATTCATTTGGTTAAATCCCGTTAGCCTCAATTTTGCCTTCACTATAAATGCGTGTCTAGTTAATGGGAAACCAATCTACTGTATACATTTAATTTGCTATCGCATGCAATATTTAGGTAATACCCTACCTCTATGATATAGTTCATTGTAAATAAAATTATTTGGTGAATTTGCTCGTCTTTCCGCGAGACTGATTTCATTCTGTGCCAACACCATATTGTGTCGTCCATTATATATTTCCAACACACACATGCCTATTAAATTGCATTATCATATGGCCCAACATTAAATGACGAATTATAATGTGCTTTAGGCATATTGCCAATTACTGGTCTATAAGCTCAAAACGATAACGATTGCACATGTGAATTAAATTGTCTTTATATCAATTTCGATGAACTTGTATAAACTAACAGATCTTCTTATGGATACCACAAAGGGAACTAAATATAAATACTTTATCTAATTTCTCAACAACAAAAAACAAAGATCTTTCGGCCCATTTTCCTCTAGAATTTGATCGCTGTTTTTAGCTGCACCTTATAAATAATAATTGGTTACCAGGATGAAATTTGCGTGCCCATTTATAACTGATGTGGTTATTCCGCAGTTGTTGACCCCTTCATTGCGGGGCCAAACGGGATTGATTCTATTTCGTTGGTGAATGGAATCAAAGCGACATCGGTTAATGCTTTCAAGATCCATGTAAAAGAATTAATCAAGCAATAAAGAAAACTAGAAGTGTGCTCGTGTAAATTCGAACAAAATGCAACTAACCATTTCATCGGGACACGTAACATGAATTGCAAACGGGTGAATTGTATGTGTTGATGGATACAATTAATTTTTTTTCAATCTGAACATGAATTTGTGAAGGTGGATGTTGTCTAATTAACGAGCGACCGCAGTTTATCGTTTCTCATTGTAATTTCCTTATGTGGGATCTAATATGGCGTTCTGTTTTGACATAATTTGATGTTTGTAGTAAAATCTCTAATTCCTATAAAAAAACTCATGGCTCGTTTGGCATGTCATTTTCACTAGGCCTGGGGCTGTCATTATAACCTGCGTTTTTAGCTGGAAATGGGCCTACATCATAGAAGAAAGATTACGAGCACGAGTTGGCAATAGGATGCTGGATCAATTTTTGTTGGTTCAACAAGCACTGACAACAACATCATGTATTATTATAAACATGCAGACTGCTTCAAATGGAATTTGAATTATTATTCAGTTTCGATGGCAGTGCACTTCATGTGTCCAACTGCAAAGATCAATCTGCAAATATAAATGCTTTTGCAAATGAAACTGTGGCACTTACATCTCGAAAACACTTATATGCAATAATTGACAATACTGTCGACTGTATGTCTGCGTAAAACGGACATAATTAGAAACGAAAATTGTTAGACACAAGATTATAAAAACAAATGTAATATCATCCTCCGACATTTAACTTAATGTAAAATAATTTTTTGTTTGCTAGAAACCGTGCTTGTAATGTAGCATAAATTATATAGAAAATGCACAAGTTAAACAAATGAGAACAACGTGGGCATGTATATTTTTTAAATCTTATAATAGCAAAACTAAATGTTCCTGTACCCCTACTTATAAAGCATATTATTAATTACTTTATATTTAGATAGGTAATAATTTGTCAGAAAATGTAGAGAATTGTGCAATTTTAGAACTCCAAAAGACGATTAGATGTTGACTATCCCAAAATATTTCCCACAGAATTTGAATCTAAAATAGTGCGTAGGTCAAAGCATTGACACAGGAATATGAAAATTAGTGTAAGATATATTACTAAAAATGAATAACATCAACTTCACGATTGAGAGTTTAATTTACGTAAACTTGCTCAACGATGCTTATCAAGTTGAAACAAAATAATTCACCGGGTCTACAATTCGAATTATCTGATCACTGCAGACATTACTTTAACGCCATCAAAACTTAGTGAACTATACGTAATTTAAAAATGAACTAGCCGCATTATTCTATCAATAAGTTAGTCTACTTGAAACTAAATGGCTGGTTGTTTGCAACAAAGTCAATACTAGGCCACAACATTTCCGATTAATTTAGTCGCTCTCAATTGGGCTATCAGACAGTTTTCGAAACAAATTAGCAAGCAGGCATTTTTAGCCACATTGTAAAAACGAAGCCACTGCTCTGTCGTAACCAAGGCAACTCTGCGTTTTGTCTTTGTCGGTACCAACAAAAGCACGGACGCAGGAGGCTTCCGCTTGGATGTCGGCCAACAGAAATCTACCTGAAGTACACTATTTTGCTTAAATGTATGGATAATGAGACGCGGATTGGATTTGAAGTCGTCAGAGCTTACATGATCGTATGAAAAAATTGAGCATGATTACGTCATAAAAAAATAAATCGAACCAGTTTATATTATTCGAATTACTTTGAGTTGAAATATTTGTAAGTAAAATTGACAATTATATAAAATAAAATTAGTTTACTTATCGTATTTCTTTCTCGCGTCTACTTTAGTGCTTATGTAGAATTCCTTTCATAACCATCTGTGTTAGAATGTTTATACGTACTTTTATCATGTATTTAGAAAAATAATGTCAACGGGACAACGCCCTTGCTCTTTGATTTGTTGCTAGGCTATTTTGTTTTATTGCATAATAAATAACTTTTAATTTTAATTTTTATACCGCCAGGTGTAAATAATAAATGCATTCTCATGCTTTGATAACTGAAAGCAATCATTATATTTTGAAACATTTTCAACTTAACAAGTTCCGTTCTTCTGAAAATACATTTTATTTTATTTATTAATGTTGCCAATAAATATTATCATTCATTTCTTTCATTTTGTTTTAAAGAATAAAGCATGACTTATCAATAATATTTTGTAATGAGGCAGAATATCTACGCCTAAAACGAAAGACGTCTCTACTTTAGACAAATGTATAATGAACGAAAAATTCATGTAAAGACAGTTTTAAGAATATTAAGACTAAAAATAAGTACCAAAATGTACACTAAAACACAAATTCAATATATTGACAGATGCAACAACAAATGAGTTAAACAAGTTTGTCAACAAATAGAAAATTATATTTATTTTTGCCTTCAGGTTATAATGTCTCTAAATATTTTCATATTCTCTATATTTTAAATACTACTTTTCTAAAATAAATTTACTGCTGAGAGCTACTTAATATCTAATATGCTATTATACAAAACACATTTAAGTAAACAGCAGATATCACCATAGTTACTGAATGAAAAATGTACGTGCTCCAAGAAGTCACGTAAACATCTAATTTTCTTGGGAAAACATCATTAGCAGCTAGAGTAAAGCAAATAGGTTCAACAGAAGCATAATAAAAGTTAACGAGAAATGGAAATTTTTGTTTCAAATTATCATTTAATTTTTTGTATAATATCCTAACAATTTTTAATGGGGTCTTGTGAGATAATCGATCTGCTGAATCGATCTGCTATTATATTTATGTCAAATCATGATCAAAATTTTCACTTTGAATATACAAGACTACTTCAAGAGAGATTCACATTCGAGAAAATGCGATTTATATGTTTAATCTAATTTAATTGCAAATTGGCCTTAAGAAAGTTTTATGTTTACTCTCATAACGAGATTCCAGTTTAGAAAAGTAAAAATTATGGAGTATGCTATATGATGATCAGATCATAATTTCAATTTATTACGACACCTCTGCACAATCTATTTAGTGAAAAGGGATTTTATCTGTGGGCTTCACTAAAGACTAGGGAAAGGAGGAACACAGTATTCCGTTCAATTTTATTTAGATTCACGATATAACTGGGATTGAAATATATACTTCAAGGAATAATTAACGAGGCTTCAAATTAGAATGAAAATACTTCGCAACAACTTTAAAATAATGGAATAAAATTTGCTTTCATAGTTTTACAAATTCGAGGGAAAAAATAACATTGATAAAAATGTTATTAAAGTGATTAGAGGCACATTTGAAAGTAAATCGCCCATAATCAGAACAACTTGTCTTCCACGTGCATAATATTTTGGGAGTAATTATTTATCAAATTGTAAAAATTTTGTAGAACAACAATAGTCAAAATCCATTTAATTTATTCGTCAAGTAACAATGAAATTTGTTAGGCTATCTACAAATCAATCAAAAATTCTACCTACGTGTGTTAAATAGCTGTTCTCTATTGTTCAAAGTGATGAATTTATCATGAAAGTTTAATATGTATAAAGCTGAAAATTCAAATAAAACCATTTTACTCATTTTTCTCAATTATTTTAATGAAAATATATTTTCACACTTCAGCAGAAATCATTGTCGGATATGGTCGATGTTTTCCTCTTTAATAAAAAAATTTTTTTCTTATTAACTGAAATCTCAACTGTAAATAACTGGAATTCTAAGCTCTAGATAATATTTCAAATACAATAGCGCGCTTGACTCATTAAATTATGGATTACAAAGTTTCAGTTCACCATTTCACCAATCAATGTCTTAAAAATAATACAAATTAATCTTGCTTTTATGACGAGCAAACATTGTTTTACTTAGTTGATGGGATCAGTAACCACGAAACGAATGTGCATGAGATTATACCTTCCATACATGCTCTCTTTAGTTTTTCCTTCTGGTCATAATTGAACTAATTTGTTACTTGGCACGCAACACCTAATACATAATTGCACATATATTATTTCTCCGACACAAACAGTATCCAACTATTATATATTTAATTGAATTATGTCATGATTACCGCGAAATTTGATAACTGATATCGATTAAGGCCAGAGTGTATGGATATACTGGAGTAGCAGGTGTTCAGAATTAGTAGTAATTCTCAATTTTGGTGAAAACTTTACAAAATACTCTGTTTTAATTAGAATAAATGCTACAAGATCGACTCTTCTGGTAAACCTTTTGACAATGGAAAAAATATAGGTTACCGCATTACAAGCCACTAAAAGTGGACCAATCAAGCGGACATGCAAATATTGTCTACATGCTGTGGAATTGAAACTAATCGGGGTGACGTTTACTCCATGAAATGTCACATGGAGCCGGCTTATCCTCCAAAAGGAGTCAGCCGCAGTAAAGTAAGTAAAGTAAGTTACTCGTTTTTGAGGCTTACAATACTGATATGCTGTGCATTTTGAAAAAATAGCTACAAATTTCTCTGGACATGCATGGATTATAAAATTACAACTGAAATGTCTGGATGAGGCACCTGGTGCCGCGATGTCTCAACGTTTCATGACAATCTATCAATTTTGTTTATATATGCTCCAATACAAATCATTGCATTGTTTGTGCTTATTTTCGCAGCGGCAGCCTGTTTTCCAGGACCAACGCTTTATTACATGCTACCTACCGTGGACGTCAAAATATTGGCGTCTACCAATTTATGTTTACATAGGATAAGCACTACTTGGGCCTCCTGCGTCCAACGAACGGTATCATGGCACCAATTAAATTTGACAATTATTGTTGAGTTATTGCCATCCTCGCGAGATATTGTTAATATAATTTCAACATTCCAATATAATGGCGCAATTTTTTTCCAGAAGTGAGCTTTGGATAATCCCTGATAGGCTGTAAGTTCGTATCTAAGAGCACATATCGATCTGCTCATACTGATTGACCTAGGAACCGCACTTACCGACCTATCGATGAAAATTTATCAAAGTCTTGCTTTAAACCAAACACGGAAGACCACTTGCTTCCAGCTAACTGTAGGAACAGATAACGCAAGCCGGCATGGGATACTTGTCAGATTTGGTCACAGAGTTTAATTGCCGGGAATATGCCGCTGGTCGTAGCGAACAATTCTTTTTCGTAACGTAAACTATAGGAGAGAAAAAAAATATGAGGATTCCTTAAGAACACCAGCCTCTTTCATATCTTGCGTTGTATTCGATTTTGCTGCTATTACCTTAGGAGGAGCACCATTTAGTCTTGATGTTGCTTAACCTTCGTCTAATTCTAGCTATAGCTTAAAATGATCGGCCGATGTCCCGGAACATTCACTGCAATCAGAGGGTTAAAACTCTTTCCGCCACCGGAGCAGCGACTTATCTCCTTCTGCATATCCGCTGATTTTTAGTGATATTTTGTCAGATAATAATTAATTTAGTATTAATTTCTAAGAAATAATTTTATATTAGTACCAACTACGCGATACCCCATTTAATAGTTAAATAACATTTACGAATGTATAGAAAGTCTAGCAATTACAAAGAAATTTTCTGTTGATGGTTCTTCCATGTGTTCGCATTGTGGCAATGAGCATTCTGGGAACTACCGATGACTATCCTATTATGACTTACACGTAAACATATTTTATTTACTATTGTATGGGATGTTTTCTTTGTAGAGTCAACGTATCTACATTCAAATACTTTAATACTACTTGAGGACAGTGTAACTTTCGCAAGTGGCAAATTTGGCGTCTTATAATGTCAGTTTTGAGATGACATGTCTTTAGTATTGCTTGCATGCCAAGCACAAGATAATAAAGAATAAATAAATACGTAATTGCGAATTTCATGCAATGAACGACTGGGCTAGCTGAAGGAATGAGCTAACAGACTTAAAATCAAATTTATCATTACATAAATTATCACTTTGGAAATTCTGGCAACTACTTGACGAATGACAACTAAGTTGAATGCCGGCCCCATAAAAATGAGTTGCATTTGATATCTTATGCTATGTTTATTTTAGGCAAAATAATATATTTAATCATAACTTGCATTATTTTACAATTCATATATATCATAAACATAAACAGTTTGTTGCCTGTCTTCTAATGCGAAAACAAGTGTATCTGCTTACAAATATTGATTCGAAGAAATACCAATTTTAGTCCAACGGATGGTATTCTGGACCAAAAAACTTTAATTGGTATATACCTAAAGAATGCGTACAATGCGCACTTAAATATATGAAAATGGTGTGTTGCAAGACTTGAAAACAAATATATCATAACAAAGCGAAGTAGCTTGATTAATTTTGGAAGAAAACAAATTTAACATCCAAAGAGGCTGCGCTGCCAAAAGATGCTTTCCCATTCATAGCTAAATTAAATTCAATGTGGCTTGAACCAGATTCACCTTTCTAACATTTCTGCCACGACAACACGGGCAACTATTTAATCATTGATAAATAAGCGAAGCTCCGATCTAGTTGAGGAATCGCATTTGCCTTCTTAAACAATATTCAGCTTCTAAGAACAGAATAGATGCAATTGAATTCAAACATTATGCCTTAATGTTTAACCACCTACAAACGTGTCGGGGGTCTCTATCTTATAGTGAAAGATAGGAGATATCTTTTTAAAATATTAGGCCAAAACAATACTCAAAAGGATATTAGCTGCAAAGTCATGACATTCTGGCAACACTGTCTATTTGTCCATTCGAATAAAAGTTATTTATATGGTCTATTTTAGGCAGGATTTGGTTCATATGGAAAAACGTAAATATATAAGCATGCATTCTGTTCTTTTAAATATATCGAGATACATAGTGACAAATAAAGAAAGTTATTTGATATAATGTTGAGTTCATAATATGGGCGACAAAACGCGGCTTAAAAATATGTTTGTTATTAAAGTATCCACAGTTTATCCTATTTGATCTAGTTCTGATATCGTAATATCTTTAATCAAAAAAATAAACATTATCTAAATGCTTTTCGAATTTTCATAGATTGCCCATCCTTGTTGCCATGTCTTCAAATATTATTTAGCATTGCGTAGCTTTGATATATTCGATAATATGAATTGATTATAGCTTACTGCTGTCATCATTCGTGTTGATACCACAATTGACGGTTGCGGAAGAATTGATAGATTTTTTGCGTTGTTAAAATCTCTATTCCTTTACATTTACAGGTGCACAGCTTGGTTTTTTAATTGATTGTTGGGCTCTCGCTGGGCCTTCGCTGGGCCCATTACTCTGAAACCATCATTAAACTGCTTACCGGAAATGTTGTATAAAACCGGTTTTCCGATATTTTTGTGTAGCCTGTCATTAATAGGAAAATTGTTAGAGCTATGCATTTGCACATAAAATATGTATATAATGTACTGTTGAGTCTCCAATAAACAAAGAAAATATGCACATGGTATTATATCTTCGTTAATGCTGACTATGATTTATCCTTTTGGGCATATTTGAACTAATTTGTTATTTGGTACGCAAAAATTAATACATAATTGTGCTTATATTAATTCTGTGCAACAGACAATATCTAACTGTTATAGAAATATAAATACTGCGGTTTAAATATGTTTATGATGCAATAATGCCATATCGCAGTTCTGCCTAACAGAAGTGAGTGATCAAACATATGCAAGCACGATTATTTCAATCGAGTTTGCGAGTGTGAAGTAGACGTCAATCCCATTGTATTTAACCAGTCTTCGAACAACAAGGCAGAACTACCGTCAGTCACACGTACTGACATTTTTCGACCTTACATGATCATCATCGGAGTACGATGGCAAACTCACTAGCACGGATCAAACCGCATTGAATATATAAGGGAAATCAATTTAGATATAAAACCTTCACCCTGGGGATACGTTTAACTAAGTTGTTCCACCAGCAGTCTATAATAAATCCCAAATTATATATATATATATATATATATATATATATATATATATATATATATATATATATATATATTATTTGTACCTCCCCGAGTGCAAAGACAAAAACAAATTTTATCAGATATAAGAAAATTTTCTTTCTCATGGTCTTCTCAAATATCTACTCATGAACATATCTTTATATATAAATTGGAAAGTAAAACAAGATAGAAATATGAGAACATAGAGAGAGTGTGAAAAACGGAAACCAATCAAATTGTGTGCGTCATATCCAGTTCAAGCTCAATGCTTGTACGTGCTTCTTCTGCTTCCATAAATGCGACTGCAATTTGTTTATCCATAAAGCTTCGTATGTTGCTAGCTCTTTTTGTTTTTGCATTTAGTAATTACTTTGAATGCTACGTCTCGAGAACATACGTCCGATGTTTCGATGATGTGTTGCACAATAGCAGACGTGTATTCACCATTTGATTTAAAACAGGCGTTTAATTTGCAATGTTCTCTCATTCGAGTAATTAACCATCTGGTCGATCGGCCTACGTAAGTTGATCGACAACTTGCGCATGTATATTGGTAAATAATATTTGATATCGACATTAATGGCTGTTTCTCTTTGATTACTGGTAAAGGCAAATGTGTTACCCTAAATATCACTCGTAGTTTAGTTGCATTAAATGTGCGTGTTAATGCTGCTTCAACTTCCTTTTGTGCCATTCAGGAAACTGCAATCCCCTTAAATGGGATGTTTAGGTAGACTGTTTTCTTTTCTTGCCCATAATACGTCTGTTTCTGTTTTATTCCCCTTTTAATAATTGATTCAATTAATTGTCTGGGATAGCCATTTGACATTAAATCGTTAATTGCTTTATTATATTCATTTTCTTTAGAATCTTGACTAACCAACCTGTCAATTCTTGAAAAGCAACCACGAATTGTTGATAATTTATATTGAAATGGCACAAAACTACTGTAATGGAAATACTGATCAGACAATGTTGGTTTATGGTAAATTGTTGTGTTTAATTTAACTTTAGATTATTTCTTTAATAGTACATCTAGGAAAGGCAGACAATCATCTTTCTCGTGCTCTGAAGTGAAGCCGATATTCTTATATGCATTGTTGAAACTTTGAAGCAATGTTCGCGATTGCGA
Organism: Eudiplozoon nipponicum; assembly: GCA_029291075.1. Classification (NCBI taxonomy): domain Eukaryota; kingdom Metazoa; phylum Platyhelminthes; class Monogenea; order Mazocraeidea; family Diplozoidae; genus Eudiplozoon; species Eudiplozoon nipponicum. The sequence continues at coordinate 31,809 of JAQBSW010004163.1, forward strand.
CCTGTTCTTAAGTACAATAAATATATCATCCACGTACCGCATATATTGAGCACATTTACTTATGTCGCTCTTTAATGATGTGTTCTCTAGGTGCCCTAGAAAAATCTCAGCCAACACTGGAGATAAGGGGCTTCCCATTGCCACACCATCAGTCTGTTTGTAGATGCTTCCATTAAAACGAAACCGTACGTCTTTCGTGCATAATAAGATAAGCTTGCGTAGAGTGTGACCTGGCACCGGCGATGGTAATATGTCGTGTTCTACCGCTTTGACTATAATGTCAATGGTTTCATCAATTGGAACATTTGTAAACAAAGACGTAACATCAAAAGATACCATAATAATATGTCGGACCTATGTTCTCCAGACGTAGCATTCAAAGTAATTACTAAATGCAAAACAAAAGGGAGCTAGCCACATACGAAGCCTTATGGATAAACAAATTGCAGCCGCATTTATGCAAGCAGAAGAAGCACGTACAAGCATTGAGCTTGAACTGGATGTGACGCACGCAATTTGATTGGTTTCCGTTTTTCACACTCTCTCTATGTTCACATATTTCTATCTTGTTTTGCTTTCCAATTTATATATAAAGATATGTTCATTAGTAGATATTTGAGAAGACAATGCTGAAGAAATGCTTCTTATATCGGATAAAATTTCTTTTTGTTTTGCAATACAGGGGAAGGATACAATGAATTTTATTAAAGTTTGCATATCATAATATATATATATATATATATATATATATATATATATATATATATATATATATATATATATATATATATATATATATATATATAAGCGTATGTACTGTTGTTGGACGACTGGTGAAATACTAATTAATTGGTGTAAACTTCAAGTTCGCAAAATTAATTGAAACAATTTTTACTACCATCTGCGCAATCATTGATTGTTTAATTGTATTATCTATAGAAGCACAGTCAATTGGATGAAATATATTTGCTAAGGCATTCTGTATTTACTACTACTAATAATAAATAAACATTATTATTTACACTTTTGTTAATATTACAATTATTAATAATTCTACCTCGGTTCCTTTTAAAATTACGTTTATTATTATTACCATTATTTGTATATTATTATTATTTTTATTATAAACATTATCGACATTATTATTATCATTATTGTTATTGTTACTACTACTAGTTTTACTATTAATAATATTATTATTATCGCTCCTATCACCAACACCACAAGTACTATTGCTACTACTGCCCCCACCACTACAACTACTACTATTTTTACTGTTTAGATTATCATATTATTATTAACATTATCATTAGTATTAATATTATTTTTATTATTATTATAGACATTATTGTTTTTATTATCATAATTATCTTTTTTTTTACTATTGTAATACTACTAGTTTCAGAATTATTATTTGTGTAATATTAATATTATAAGGGAGACTATTAATATTATTTGACTATTATTTTTATTACAATAATAATAATAATAATAATAATAATAATAATATTATTATATTTCTATTAATATTTTTATTATAATTCTTATTATTTCTCATAATAATCTATAAAAAAATAATTTATATATATATATATATATATATATATATATATATATATATATATATGATATATGTATATATATATATATATATGTGTGTGTGTGTGTGTGTAGCTTCTATTAATCTGAAATAATACCCAAAGTTTAGCGTGAAAAATTGTATTATCTTATATAAAACTTTGTTTCTTGCTTACTCAAAAATAACTAATGTGTGTCAGCGTCGGACTCACGGATATATAATTGATAAATGTCTTGAAAAATATTATAATTACCACTTTAAACTATATTGACTATGCTACTGGTTGAATAAGCTTGTGTATTGGAGATTGCACCAACCAGATATCCTATATATTTTAACCAAATGTATAATTTGTTTGGGTCGTAGAACGGGCTTCTACGGACGAATCGCCAGCAAGGACAAAATATGTGTACATGAGTCTATAAATTTTATTCATGTTATATTTGACATATACTTCTTGTCCTTTTTAATAACATGTTTTACAAGGTGCGCAATATACTGAAAAATTATTTAATGCTCATATATATTTCTGTCTCTACATTTTAAAAAAAAAGATGAGATGCAGTTATATTACATCAAAATAATTATAGTTTATTCTTCAGCATTTTGAATTAGTAGATGTTAAACTTTCCTTTATAAATTTGAGTTACCTTTCCATTTTTAAGTAACGTCTGACGCCAAAGGTCAATAGGATGCTAGAAGTTCGTTTTTTATGGCCATAACTTCTGTTAAAGAATTGCATATGGCCTGAAAAATTTAAATTAACCTCTAATCTCAGGATACATATTGAACGAAGTCTTATATATTATTAGTAATATATTAATAATTCCATGGTATTATTTTTAGATTCAAACATACAAGTAACAATAAATTTATTTAAAATTAAGCTTATATTTTACTTTGTTGTAGAAGTTATGTGCTTCAGCTTTTTTCGCCTTTAATCTCTGAATAGGAAACACAGATTTTCGCATGTTTCAAGAATTACTCACGGTGTATTAATTTAGACTATGATTCAGCCGCGTTAAATATCCTCAATCACTAAATTGTTTGCTCCATGCGATGAAGAGCATTTGATGTCAAGACGTTTGTTGCTTTTAGGGCGTGTAGGGCCACACCGCTCCATCGCAGATACATGTGGGCAAAGCTTTTGTACAGCTCCACATAAATCGTATGGAGTGAAACGTCAATAGGCAAACGTTGAGCAAACAAATTCGAAGTGTTTCAGGCGAAAAGGTGAGAAAATTTAGGATTATAGCGAATTTTCAGCTGAGGCTGGCTCAGTATAATTATCAAGAGCGTCGAAACGCAATTGATTTCAAGATATACTGAATTTCACCTGTTACTCTAACAACTTCACACACCCTGGCCTTCATGGATAATAGTTGTTACATTTCGAGATAATATTGCATCATTTATTTAAATAAATAATAGCTATATGGTTTGCTGGAATAACATGTGTTCATGAGTAGTGGTAATTGCCAATTTTGGTGAAATTAGCAAATCTCGAATTCCATTGTGTTGGTACCGTCTATCGATTAGGCAACGAAAGTGCTGGTACTCTTTACTGGCTCGGTATATTTTTAACATGATGAGTTGCCTTGTTAAAGATTACATAAGGTTAACTTTGTAACTTTGCTTGAATAAAATTTGTTGCAAAAGAATGTACCGCCGATTTTTCAATATTTATCGATCAAATATATTGTTGGTATAGGACGAAGTACCAGCTCCTACTGATTGGTCTCCATTATCGTTATATTTCATGTTCGTTCACTTAATTAAAATCATTATATGAAAGTTGTCCTTTATTAAAACCTTTCATCGTTATTATTACAGAACTTACATAATTTGTAATATATACATATATATATATATATATATATATATATATATATATATGTGTGTGTATAATAAATTGAAGACTGATTAAAAAATTTTGATTATGCATTCGATGTCAGTAAAATATATACATTGCATCAGATTTAAAAAAGGCAGTCCATTCAGTAAACCAAATTCGTTCTTAATGTGAATTCTTCAAGTACTGTTCAGAAGTTGCCGCAAATGGAATACGAACCAGGAAAAATTTGTTTCAGTCTGCGATTCTAACAACAGCAACTGGGCTGCATCCATGTATATTTAGCTGGCAAATTTCTGTATGATATTGCATAGCTTGTCCGTCAGGTGTAAACTATTTAGAATCTAAATTGCTCTAAGTTCCAATAGCCAGCCCTATATTTCTATAATTCAGCCACCTTATGATAAAAAAAGGGTTGTTTAGCCTTGAACTACCGATCTTAAATTATTGTATACACACACACACATATATATATATATATATATATATATATATATATATATATATATATATATATATATATATTATTTATGTGTATAATATTGGAACGAAATATATTGTAATATAATTTTTCATAATGTTTGGACATTTGCCTTGTTAATTCTGATGCAATGTAATTAATAACACTTAAAATTTCTCTAAGTTTTTCTTCTATTTTTACATTTAAATATGTATAAATTAAACTCATTTTGGTATGATAGTAATATAATATTTCTTTAACCGAAGCATTTATATTTAGGTTTAAATACAGAGATGCAACAATTTTCCTAGTAATGACAAACTACACAACTCTAAATGCTGTTTGCAGATCTGGCAAGAATTTGGCTTGAAACAATATTTATCAATCTAGGCCAATAAGGAAAGCAATTAGATTATGTTAATTCGTTTAATTTAAGAAATTACGAAACCTAAATTAGATCAGACGGGATAAATTTTAGACCCACAGATAATAAACAAAATGTTAAGTCGAAGTTCACATGCTGCGTTTTGGCTTTAATGCGCCCATATTAGGAAGTATAAAGTATATCACATACTCTATGTCGTATTTCGCTCTGTGCTCCAATATTTACAGAAAATTTTATTTATTTATTTATATGCAGTTTTATTTAGTTTTTCCTTATAAACTAAACCCCGAATTAAATAGAAAATGTAATTTAGCTACTTGAGCCGTATTAACATTATTACCTCAGAAGTCACATTGCTTTGCATTGAATTTCCTACGCAACCGAAATCAGGCGAATGTATATAATCATCAAATGGATAACAATATGTTGTTGCTTAAATTTTTATTCCAATGAATTCACTTGAGTCTCGCTTTCGGCCTTATCTTTCAGAATGCCAACTCCGATTTTTCGTTATAAGACCGAGCCACATGGGAAGTGGTAATGCTTTAAGGCATAAAGAATAATTTAGAATAATTTATTTTTAAAAACGGAATATTGCAACAGTAATTTTAAACTGTTCATCAACTATAAGCTTTTTGTAAATTTGGTCACTCATTAAACCATTTTAAATGCTGCTGTGGACAGGATATCAGTCAGGATGTATTTGATTCTGAGTCTCGTATAAGGCCACGTTCAATATTGTTTTCCTATTAATGAAAATGCATCTTCCGGGAGCGCAGATTCTTTGGATATTAAATTTTGTTTACTTTCAATATTTATGAAGCATCTTCGCGTTGTTATGACGTTTCCGCTAATCTTTTCCATGGTCACCCTTTGAAATCGTGCATTTTTAAACAAATGGTAACACATAGAACAATATAACAAACAAAAAATTACCTCTCTTCCGAGATAACTCATCTTATAAACATCATCCTATAATACAACTACTAATAATTGATTCTACATTTACTTCAACAAATACACACACCTACATATATATCCACATAGCCTTATGCATATATATATATATATATATATATATATATATATATATATATATATATATATATATATATAAATATTCTTTTGAAATGCGAGCTTTAATAAAATTCATTGTACCCTTCTTATGTGCAAAAACAAAAAGAAATTTTATCAGATGTAAGAAAATTTTCTTTCGCATGGTCTTCTCAAATATCTACTCATGAACATATCTTTATATATAAATTGGAAAGCAAAACAAGATAGAAATATGTGAACAAAGCGAGTGTGAAAAATAGAAACCAATCAAATTGCGTGCGTCACATCCAGTTCAAGCTCAATGCTTGTACGTGCTTCTTCTGCTTACATAAATCCGGCTGCAATTTGTTTATCCATAAGGCTTCGTATGTGGCTAGCTAGTTGAAGCAGCATTGACACGCACATTTAATGCAGCCAAACTACGAGTGTTATTTAGGGTAACACATTTGCCTTTACCAGCAATCAAAGAGAAACAGCCGTTAATGTCGATATCAAATATTATTTACCAATATACATGCGCAAGTTGTCGATCAACTTACGTAGGCCGATCGACCAGACGGTTAATTACTCGAATGAGAGAACATTGCAACTTGAACGCCTGTTTTAAATCAAATGGTGAATACACGTCTGCTATTGCGCAACACATCATCGAAACAACGCACGTATGTTCTCCAGACGTAGCATTCAAAGTAATTACTAAATGCAGAAACAAAAGGGAGCTAGCCACATACGAAGCCTTATGGATAAACAAATTGCAGCCGGATTTATGTAAGCAGAAGAAGCACGTACAAGCATTGAGTTTGAACTGGATGTGACGCACGCAATTTGATTGGTTTCTATTTTTCACACTCGCTTTGTTCACGTATTTCTATCTTGTTTTGCTTTCCAATTTATATATAAAGATATGTTCATGAGTAGATATTTGAGAAGACCATGCGAAAGAAAATTTTCTTATATCTGATAAAATTTCTTTTTGTTTTTTCACAATAAAAAGGTACAATGAATATATATATATATATATATATATATATATATATATATATATAATTCGGGACTGTCTAGCTTAAAATTCAGGTCGAAAGAGATGCAGATATATTACAGATGAAGGAACGAGTAGTCTTTAAAAAATGTTATGCGACTTAAAATTTTCTGGAGTTTGTGGAAGAGACAGCGTATTAAGTAGTCCCAGTCTACGAAGAAAATGTGTTCTGGTTTGAGACGCCACCACAGCAAATTCTGGACTGTACGTGATTATATACAAATAAGGAAAAATCAGTATTTTTGATGAATTTCCGTTGCTACTCGGTGCAATATACAGTTTATATCGAAAAGGTATATATAATTAAAACCCCGTCATTAAACTTTACATATATATATATATATATATATATATATATATATATATATATATATATATATATATATATATATATATATATATATATGTTGTGTGTGTGTGTATGTGTGTATATATACTCTTGAACTACAAGAATCACACATTATCAGATATCTGTTGGAAAAAAAATTTAAAGCTATAAAGTAGCGCCTTACAAGCTAATTTACTAAAGGAATGAATAAAAAAATAATTTAGTTTAAGCAAAAATAAGAAGTTCAAACGCTTAAATATACAAAATTTACATCTAAAACCAAAGACAGCTAAGAAATACTTTTCTGGGAGCATCTAAAACCCGAAATAATGAAAGTACACAAACAGTTTGTTTTTGCCAGTGTAGTTCTAAATAACTTCGATTAATTTAAATCGCTGCAAAATGGAGAAGCATATTAGCATACTAAGTCTCAATTGAAATTGAAATGCGCTTTATTGGCATATCCCTACTTCCACATTAAAAAACATGTAGCTGCGACGCCCATCTTATTTTGCAATAATCAAGTTTTATGTGTACTAGCAAGCGTGACTTTTTTGTTCTACTGCATCTGCCTACATATTTGAACAATCATAGGACCATTTACAAAATAAGTAACTTTAAATGCAGAGTTAGGTGGAAACTGTTCGTGCACAAATGGGTGACATTGTGAGTGTAAAATAAATATGAAACCAGGTTTGATGATCAGCTGAATTTTTTATCTCACGAAATGTCAAGCTTATGCAGACGATACATTAAAAATTATTATTGCATTTTTATACATGCATTTCATATCACAAATTTAGGTTGAATTTCATAATAATTAATATCCACAAATATAGACTTATAACCTGAAATCATTAGTGGGTAATTAACTAGAGAATGCGTAAAATACACATTGTCAAAGATAAAAGTTGTGCTAAAATTTTCTTTTTCCAATAAATATAAACCTGTTTTGTGATGTTCCGAAGTTTTGACAATTCATTCTCGTTGTTATTCTCAGAACTCGTTGAATTAACACAAATTGTAGATTAGCAAAATATTACAGAAGCACACACAAATAACTCTTTTCCTCTGCACTTCATCAAATTATAAATATTAATACAACGTACTATTAACGATTTTTCATTTTCCTTTAACAAAAACACATATCTATACATTCATTTAACCCTATTCAAATGTGTATAATTATATTCTTTTATGCTTAGATAATTGCATCTCGTTACACTAGTTTTCAAGGAGTATCAGATAGAAACTGCTATAAAGTCAATTTGGCTATCATATATATCCAGACGAGTTATTTAAGATTACAAGAACCAATATAACTTCTTATATATCTACTCGAATTTAACAGTTTTATACTCAAAATTGAAATTTTAATTTTGAATATACTCACTGGTCTATCACACTTTTCATTTTTTTACTCTGAATATTTAATACATCAGTCTAATCCGGTCTGCCATTCTGCTATTGGCTAATGGCTCATTGAATATGAGGCTTTGTGGAGTTCTATTAGAAGGAGACATCTATAGGAACATTATCTATTAGAGTATCCTGGTTAACGTTTACTCGAATCACGCGTATGAAAAGATAATAGGCCTTTTGTAATCTATAATATTGAGAAGTAGCCAAATGGCTGATTTTAAATATATAAATGATGGAATGAATAATGTATATTCAAGGACAATTGAAGGAATAATAAGGTAATTCGATTCTGTAGCGATAAACGAAAGCAGGAGAAACTTCAAGATTAGCGTAGGTCCGTAGTCATAAGAAATTATAAACTGAGTAGAAAAGACAAAACATTAATAGCTAAATATAATGTTAGAAATGTAGCGAAATGAAAAATCAAATTTAGGCAGTAAACTAACAAACCAGGAAGAAAGTATAGAACCTTTGAATACGTCAGAGTTATAAGAAACATCTTGCCAAGATTGTAATCTGATGTATGTAAGGGAAACGATGCGCCTAATTATTGTTAAAACAGATGAACATAAAACAGCCTGAAAATACGGCTACTCGTATAAATAGGACCTAGTCAGACACACTTAGTTATCTTGTCATCAGATAGATATTTAATCTATGTAGTATTTAAACGTTGAGTTATGATGTTCAGTGCTGTCCTTCTTGTTGTGGATTTGACCTTCAGGGTTTACACCACATTTTCCACAAGTCGTTTTCTTTGTGTGTATGGTGTCAACCCTGAAGATGGGACTGGAAATTAAGTCTCAATAATTAGGAAAAGGAAGAGTGAAAATCTTGTTACAACGTCATTTTCAGACAAGCAGCTGATGGAAGGCTTAAAAAAGAAAGGACAAGCGAGAACCCTTCAATCAAGTCCAATAACCGGTGCATCAGTACATGATTCAAGATTTTATCGACCTACGAGTACTTTCAATTGTCCCACTCAAGAAAAATGCGATCAGACAGATTGGTCTAAAAACATATCTCCATAAGTAAATGCCATAATTCGACGATGCTAATAAGAATGCCAATTAAAATAAAATCGAGGAATAATATAATGAAAGTATTAAGAGTTCAAAGACGATAAAGCCCAATATTCAGTAGGGGATAAAAAATTGGCAGGAGGGCTTAAATTTTCAGAGTAAAAGATAAAAGCTTGACAGAACAGCGAATATACTTGGCATTATAATATCAATTTTTTGTACTTATTTAATTTGCTTTTTCCGTTAGTAGAGCTTAATTTAACCTATATTTCGTTTTCATTAATGCCGTATAATGCTTTTCAAAATTATACCAGAAAAATTCATTTTTGCATGAACCCCTTTCGCGATTGCTTTAACTAACTTTCATCAGCTTCGAATTTTCTTGTTTTCTCATTTCAATTGGCTTATGAATTTCAACCAATGTTTGATGTCGCATAAGCCTCAATTGTTGAATTTCATTCACGGATAGCAAATTCAACTAAATCTAGCATTTTTTAAAGCAAAGTTACGATATAGCATTCGTTACTACTGAGTAGACCAAAATCAACAACTTCCATATTTAATCAGCAAGAGTAATCTATCTATCGATTAAAATGGTTGTAAGTAGATATGAGATACACATTAATAAAAACGTTCATAGTCTAAGGAAATCAATATAAAAATTTAGTAAAGCCTCGGAAAATTTCCTATTAGCTGGTATTGTTGGACGGGCAAAAATCTATTTAATTTGAGTAGATTTATAATAAGACTCATAGGTTGGTGTAATTTTAAAATGAATTGTGTAACAAAATAACTTGTCTGAATATGATAGGCCAATCAAATATATATTACACTTTCTAGGCGATACTCCTTATAAACACACACACACACACACACACACATATATATATATATATATATATATATATATATATATATATATATAAAACCTTTAAATACTTCAGAGAAATATGAAATATCTTGCCAAGATTGTAATCTGATGTACGTAGGGAAAACGATGCGCCTAAATATTGTTGAAAGAGATGAACATAAAACAGCCTGAAAATACGGCTACTTGCATAAATCGGACCTAGTCAGACGCTCAAAGTTATCTTGTCATTAGACAGATCTTTTATTTAAGTAGTACTTTAATATGGAATTTTGGTGTTCATTGCTGACCTTCTTGGTGTGGATTTGACTGCATTTTTCTTATGCAGTACAATCGATAGCACTCGTAGGTCCGTAAAATTTTGAATCCTGTCCATTTTCAGGTGCAACCATTATTGGCTTTGATTAATGAGTTCTCACTTGACCCTTCATTTTTAATTTTATCATCAGCTGTTTTTCTGAAGGTAACGTTGTAGCTAAAGTGGAAAATCTTGCTCCACGTCATTTTTAGACAAGCAGCTGATGATGAACTCAAAAATGAAGGGACAAGTGAGAACCCATCAATCAAAGCCAATAATCGTTGCACCTGAAAATGGACAGGATTGAAGATTTTAACGACCTACGAGTGCTATCAATTGTCCCGCACAAGAAAAATGCGGTCAAATCCACAACAAGAATGACAGTATTGAGCATCAAAATTCAAAATTTAAGTACTACTTATATCAAAAATGTGTCTGAAGACAAGATAACTTTGAGTGTCTGACTAGGTCCTGTTTATACGAGTAGCCGTACTTTCAGGCTGTTTTATGTACATTTGTTTTAACAATAATTAGGCGCATCGTTTCCCTTACATACATCAGATTACAATCTTGGCAAGATTTTTCTTATAACTCTGACGTAGTCAAAGGTTCTATACTTTCTTCCTGGTTTGTTAGTTTACTGCCTAAATTTGATTTTTTCGTTTCACTACATTTCTAACCTTATATTTGGCTTTTAATATTTTGTCTTTTCTACCCAGTTTCTAATCTTTTATTATCAAGGTCCTACGCTAATCATGAAGTTTCTCCCGCTTTCTTTTATCGCTACAGAATCACATTATCTTATTATTCTTGGAATTGTTTCATCCATTATTTCACGTGTGCATTCATTCTCAATTTGTATATTCATTTCATCATTTCTATATTTCACATCAGCCATTTGAAGGCTTCTCAATATTATAGATTACAAAAGGCCCATTATCTTTCCATACGCCTGATTCGAGTAAACGTTAACCAGGTTACTCATTCCTCAAAGCCCAATATTCAATGAGGCATTAGCCACTAGCGGAAAGAAAGACCGGATTAAACTGATGTATTAAATATTCAGAATAAAAAATGAATAGTGTGATAGACCAGTGAATATATTCAAAATTTAAATTAAAATTATGTGTAATAATTAATTTTTATATCGTTTTAACTAATAAAGCTTCATTAAATCTAAATTTTATTTTTTTAAATGTCTCTCAATTCCTCTCAAATTAAATCTGAATTATTCATTTATGCAAGAGCCCCTTTCGATCCCACACTTTTTCATGTTGTCCCATTTCAATTGTCTTTGCTATTTCAACGTAGGCCTGATTTCGGATTGGCCTAATTTTTAGTTTGATTCGCGGATTCATGAAGTTCAAATTTCTCTAGCAGTTGTTACCACTAAGTAAAGCAACATCAACAATTTAATTATTTAACCAGCCGGATTAATTTGTCTATGTTTGAAAGTAGATATGAGACAAGATACGCAAAAATAAAAACGTTCACTGGCTAAGTAAATCAATTTTACAATATTGTGAAGCTTCGGAAGCTCACCTTTTACCTGGTGTTGTTTGACAAATATAAACCTGTTAAATTTGAGTAGATATATAAGTAGATACATTGGTTGGTGTAATCTTAACCTGAATTATATTTTTTTATATAACTCGTCTGGATATATCAGGCCATGTGACTTTATAGCAGTTTTTACTTGATACTACTTGAAAACTAGTGTAACTTGAGATTAATATATCTAAACATAAAATGATATAGTAATACACATTTGAATATGGTTAAATGAATGTATAGATATGTGTGTTTTTGTTAAAGGAACATGAAAAATCGTTAATACTACGTTGTATTAATGTTTAGAATTTGATGAAGTGCCGAAGAAAAGAGTTATGTATGTTTGGTTCCATTGTTGTTTCTGTTCTACAATTTGTGTTAATTGAACGAGTTCTGAGAATAACAACGAGAATGAATTGTCAAAACTTCGGAACATCACGAAACAGTTTTATATTTATTGGAAAAAGAAAATTTTACCACAACTTTTATCTTTGACAATGCGTACTGTACGCATTCTCTAGTTAATTACCCACTAATGATTTCAGGTTATAAGTCTATTTTTGTGGATATTATTTATTATTAAATTCAACCTAAATTTGAGATATTAAATTAATGTATAATAATGCAATAAAATTTAAAAAAATGTATTGTCTTCATAAGCTTAACATTTTGGGAGATACAAAATGCAACTTACCAACAAACCCGATGTCATATTTATTTTACTCTCACCATGTCACCCATTTCTTCATGACAAGTTTCTCCGTAACTCTACATTTAAAGTTACTTATTTTGTAAATGGCCCTATGATTGTTCAAATATATAGGCAGATACAGCAGAAGAATAAAATCATGCTTTCCGATGCACATAAAACTTAGTGGTTGCAAATTAAGATGAGTGGCACAGCTACATGTTTTTTTTAATGTGAAAGTAGTGATATGCCAATGAAGCGCATTTCAATTTTAATTGAGCCTAAGTATGCTACTATGCTTCCCCATTTTGCAGCGATTTAAATTAATCGACGTTATCAAGAACTACACTAGCAAAAACAAACTGTTTGTGTACTTTCATTATTACGGGGTTTTAGATGCTCCCCGCAAAGTATTTCTTAGCTGCCTTTGGTTTTCGATGTAAATTTTGTATTTTGAAGGGTTTGTTTTATATAAACGAATTTGAACTGCTTATTTTTGTTTAGATAAAATTAATATATTATTCATTCCTTTAGAAAATTAGTTTGTAAAATAAAACGTTAGCGCTACTCTATAACTATAAATCTGTTTTTCCAACAGATATCGGATAATATGTGATATTTGTATCTGTAGATTAAATATATATATATATATATATATATATATATATATATATATATAAAATTGAAGTCGAAAGACTAGTTTTAATTAAAATTTATACCTTATCATTATAAACTGAATATTGCTCCGTGTAGCAACATAAGTTCATCCAAAATATCGGTTTTATTCTCACTGGGATATAATCAAGTACAGTCCAGTATTTGCTTTGGATGCGTCTAGAACCTGGGCACTTTTGCATAAAAAGTCTGGGACTCTATTTAATGCACAATCTCATCCGTACACTACAGGCAATTATAAGGCGCATACCAAATTTGTTGACTATCCGCTCCGTCAATCGTAGACTATTTGCGTCCCTTACGACCTGAATTTTAAGCTAGACACTCCCATTTTGTCATTATACAATACACACCATGACACATTTTAAAATTTGGATTAAATTGAAATTTAATGTCGGAATTTTAATTATACATATATTAAATGTGTAGATTAAGTTTTCACCAGGTTACAAAGACAAATGTTACATTAGATCGGGTTCGTCCTGATTGGGAGCTCATCAAGAACTCTCTAGAATTTGCCACGAATTGTGCTCGAACAGGTGTACAATTTCTTCGGAGTTTGGGACCTCAGTTACTGTGCCACAAACGCATCATACCACTCAATTATAAATCATAAATCAATTTGCAAACTTTTTAGCGTTTCCTTCAATGGGATCTTATTTGTTACCTCTTAAGACCTATAGTTTTCAACATGCTTCACTAGTCTGTAAATTTACAAAAGAAAGCAATGGACTTGCAGAAGCTATAGCATATTGCAGCTTAACTGCGCTCATTGATTACCGATATACTGTCAGTATGAGGTAAACATTGTACTAGATAGTAAAGGAGGTTCAACCGATAGATATGTCTCGTCTTTATTGATGTCTCATAAAGCGACGTACAGAATTTGCGGCGAACATTACTCGAAAATCAGGAAAGATTTGCTTCGCCATGTCCGCATAATACACACATCGTTTTAAGCTATTTACCACTTTATGTTTTTTTTGTTAGGTTTTCCTTCACTTGGAAAATATATATTTGGCATTTGTTATTAACTGAAATTCAGAAAAGCCAATTCCGATCATTCTTTTTAAAACAGAATCCATGTCAATTTGGAAGTTTGAATAGGACTTTGAATATGCATTTTTTTAATATGCAAAAAATTGTGTGATGTTGCAATGTCAGTTCATTTGGTTCAATATCTTGGATTCAGAACTTCAGGCAGACAAATAAATTTATTGTGTCATATAAATGAAAAAGCCGTTAGATGCATGACAATGTAAAAAATTCACTCTAAATGACAGAACTGACAAGCTTACGCATAATGCAATAAAGAAATTAATATATATTATATATATATATATATATATATATATATTGGATTTAATTGATCTAAAACAATCTTTTACGCAACACAATATGGAAATAAAACTTAATCATCTAAAAGAAAAACTTTTGTCGACTTAAATGAATCGTCAAGCGTTATCAATTCTTGTCTTAGTGGTAAGAATTAAATATTTGCGCCTTAAAATCAGTAAGTTTTCTGATAGAAAAAATGATTTACCAAGCAAAGAAAACATCAATATCAACGCCTTTTCTACACTATACAATTCTTAGTTTATACTGACATGCATGTAAGTAATTAATGGGTCAGGTGTCTATATATCAAGACCGCAACCTTGACTATAGTAACAGTCCAGTTATTTTGTAATAGAGTACATATGGAGCAAACTGGTAAGAAATCGGTAAACCTTTACCAAACAATCCAATATACACATTAATTATAATTGTACTATTTGAGAAAAGTAATATATAAACTATGCATATGGTTTGGGCAATCAGCTCATGATGTGTCAATGATAAGCACAAAGTGGATTTATTGTCCAACAAATAAATAAATAAGAATATCGGTTTCACGTCAGAGCACGAGAAAGATGATTGTCTGCCTGTCCAAGATGTACTACTAAAGAAAGATAAATTATTAACTGTTCGTGGCTGCCTTTCAAGAATTGACTGATTTGTCCGTCAAGATTCAAAAGACAACGAATACAATAAAGCAATAATGGCTATCCTAGATAACTAATTGAATCAATTATTAAAATGGAAAGTCATCAAGTGCAGAAGTATTTCGGACCAGAAAAGAAAACAACCTACCTGAACATCCCATTTAACGGGGATATAGTTTAAAAAATAGAACAAAAGAAAGATTAAGCGGCATTAACACGCACATTTAATGTAGCAACCAAAGAGAAATAGACGTAAATATCTGAATCAAATATTAATTACCAATATACTTGCGCAAGTTATTGATCAACTTACGTAGGCCGATCGATCAGAAGATTAATTACTCCAATGAGAGAACATTGCAACTTAAACGCCAGTTTTAAACCAAATGATGAATACACGTCTGCAATTGCGCAGCACATCGTTAAATCCTCACATGTATGTTCTCCAGACGTAGCGTATTTGATAATTACTAAATGCATTATCAGAAGGGAGTTAGCCACGTAGGAAGATTTATGGATAAATAAATTGCAGCCGGATTTATGCAAGCAGAAGAAGCATGTTCAGGAATTGAGCTTGAACTGGATTTGACGCACGCAATTGATTGGTTTCCGTTTTTTCACACTCTCTCTATGTTCACATATTTCTACATTGTTTTGCTCTCAAATTGATATATAAAGGTATGTTCATTAGTTGATACTTGAGGAGATAATGAGAAAGATATGTTTTCTTGTATCTGATAAAATTTCTTCTTGTTTTTGCACATAGGAAAGGTACAATGAATTTTATTAAATCTCGCATTTCAAAAGAATATATATGTTAGATCTCCGAAGCAAAGAATATATAATTAATTAGTAGGCAACACGTCTGTCAGTTTTCATATCTAATTTCACATTGCCTAAAATTTGATCAAACCTTACCTCGAGAGATTATATGTTGCTATCAAAATCGCAACTGCACAGAAGCTTTCTCTTGGGAAATAGAAAACTGGTAGCTTGCTCATTTCAAGAAATGTTTCATTAGCTTTTTTAGCTCGTGCACCTACTAAGTAGCTCATTTATTTTAGTTACTGAATTTTGCGGTCCTCAGGTCTTCGGTTTCGTAATTTAACACCTGTCTCAATCAAATGTCCAGGAAAGCGTTGGAACTTAAAGATATTTATTATTTTATTATAATTTTTGCATACCAGTTTGGTATGAAATTATATAGAACAAAACTATTAAAGAAACACCTATTGGTTTATTTTTTTAATTGTCAGAAATATTTATAATAATAATAATAATTCTATTAATATTTTTTCAGTTTTGTTTCGTTTGTATAGTTCTCGCGTAAAAGGGTCATTTTCGGTGTTAAAAAATTTGGAAAGCATTAGATGGCACTTTTGCAGTATTTACAGAATTTCTAATAAACATCATTTTTAATATGAGCGTACAACTTAAAGTTAATAGTGCTTATTCTTCTTCTTATCTAATACATCTTATTGCTTATATTGTATTGTATATGCATTCTCAGGTTATCCATGGGTCTATATTATTTAGCATTGCCTAAACTGCTTCATAAACCTTAAATTTATACGGCGATATTTCATGCTATTTAAACGCTGGCATGATTACTATAGTTTTAATCATCTTGCCTTCATTATGCATCTTGAGCTAAAGTTTTAAAGCAGACACAAAACAGTAAAATGTAACTAAATTTCAATTTACCTATAATACAGTATTAAAATCATCTGAATTATTATACACATAACTATTAATTAAACAATAATTGATTACGCGGGTAGTGGTAACAATTTTTTAAATAAAATTTGCGAGCTTGAAGTAAACACCAATCTCGTTGTATTTAACCAGTCGTCGTACAACATAACAAAACTACCGCCAGTCGCAACGCATTCTGTGACTGGTGGTAGCTTTGTTATGTTGTTCGACGACTGGTTAAAAACAATAGGATTGGTGTTTACTTCAAGCTCGCATAACTATTGATGTTGCAAACGTGAGCAATTGAAGACAGTAGAAGCGTTCACTGGTTAAACAGTAGAACAAAACTAACTGCTATGAGGTATTGATAATTTGCAATAACTCCGGCCAATAAAAAGTTGCTCCATTTATCCAGTTTCCTTTGTTTTAGACCATTCAATTGTTTATGAATATATTTTGCATTCAGCAGACTATGCATACTATTTCTGTCTCATAATAGAAGTGCTTAAGAAAGGAAATTTATCTTGTAATGAGTTAAATCAATGTTGCGACTTGATGTAAACACCTATCACATTATGTGAGAATATTTGTCAGTATACACTAAGCCTTTGGATAATGCAGAAAAAGCAATTCATTCTGCACACCGAATACTTCCTTATTGAAAACTCATCAAGTACCGTCCAGAACTTGTTGCGGACAGGGCTCGAACTTTGGCATGTCTAATTCAGAATTTGTTGTTCTTTATGATTGCTCAGTAAAGACGAAACCAGTCTACTGAATGAATTGCCTTTTCAAAATTATACAAATCTTGGTTTTTTACCGACAAATGTGTGTACATAATGGGACAGGTGTTTACATCATGATCGCAATCTTGATTTAAATAATTGTTATCACCACCCACGCAAACAATATTAATTTAATCTCTCGTGCAGTCAATAGTATCAAGACCGCTAGCTGTATGATTATAACTATTCGACGTGCAGTTTAAAATTGACATCAATTAGCGATTTAAAAATTAATGATTTACACTGATCGGTTTCGTCAGTGTTAATGAAATTGTTCCTGTTAAAAAATAAACACATTTTTGGCGCTTACAAACAAAATAACTTAGGAATGTCGGTGACAAATCCCGGACCATTTGAAAATATTATTTCGAGATAACAGAATACATAATAAGTGCAAGCATTCTCCTACAATTTAAACGTTTAAAGAAGATTTTATAATTGAATATTTTAGTTTATCTACTTTGAAATTGTATAGTTAAATGGGTTGCTTGATTTTTCTTTGGTGCGTTTACCAGGCTGAAATATTTACTCACAATGCTAATATTTCATTCTTCATTGTACAGCTGCAGATAAAAAACAAATATTATAAAGCAAATAGCATTGTGCAATATGATTTTAAATTAATAATGATCTGAATTTAAAAAGTGTTGGAAGAGAATATATCTTAAATCAATTATAATATTTATAAATAGCAAAATTTGGACCAACTGGTTCACAATGTACCATAATAGATATAGCTCCATAAATTGCAAATGCGAAGAACAATTCGATAATATTGGACGGGTTTTCACAATTTTCTAATTTTCCACTTATCGCTTTCTCCGAAATTTGCAAATTATTCCTATCAAATAATATAAATAAAATATTTATACGGAAAATATTATAGTTTAGCTGACTTACCTTCGTCATGTTTATACAAACTGGTTTTTATACTTCCTATTAGGCAAAATAGTGCGGACGAATGTAAATACATTTTTTTAGTATTAAAAATAAACTTATAATCAATTATCGTTTGTAAATGCTGTATTTCAATTCTTTATCAATTATATCATTAGTTATTTTGGTCTATGCCGTATTAATACGATAACTGATTAGTCTTAAAAAGCACAATTTAAACTTTATTACCAATAAAATGAAGTCCATAAGAGCAACAGTTTACTGTTCGTTAGGAAAGATCATCAAATTTTATTATAGTGCCGCAGACATTATCACGTCTTATTGCACGTTCATATATGTATATATATATATATATATATATATATATATATATATATATATATATATATATATATATACATATATTTTATATTACCTACAAAAACATATAAACATATATGTATATATTTTATGCAAACGATAAATCTATAATGGAATTACCTGGAGTGTATATATATATATATATATATATATATATATATATATACGTGCAATGTTCGCAAATACATTTTATGTTGGTATAGATGAATCTTTGAAATAGTATGAAATTTGTTGAACATATTAATGAAAACTTTATAAATATCAAGCATAAATGTATTGTGAAGTATTAGTGCCTAAATACCTATTGGAAGCGTGTTATATATTTAACGCAACGTCACATAATTAAAGAGTTTATTTAAGCTTCACTTTATAGTGTTTTTCAATAACCATTGGCTTTTTAATGTACATGACCAGTTATTAGCCTGTAAGTTGATTAGACCAGAATAGAATAATTTGCTAACTTCAACAAATCTTTATATGAAAGCAAATTTATTTAATTGAGCATTATTTCTTCAAAATTTGCGAAATCAGGAGTACTAATTATGAGTACAAATCAATTAATAACTGTTTACTAGGTATTTGCTTAGATCGCTGTCTCGCTGGAAGAAAAGACAAAATTTACCTTCTAGTAAGTACAACATTTTTGGGTTAGTTTTGAATTTGTGAGTAGGTGCCGGAAAAGAAAAACTGTGTCCTATCGATAAGAATATTCTCATATTAAAATAATAGTAAAGCTTTACAGCATAATCGACATTCATCATAAGAGTTCCCAAAATATTAACTTCATTGTGACAAATCTGTTTTATAAAGTCTTATAACTTCAACAAGGTTTCACCAATGTCGGAAAGGATTGTGATAGATTTTTTTATTCATTTTCAGCAGGTTTTCGATGCAAATGCGCTAGAATACGCATCCAGAATGTTGAAAACCAGTGAAAGTTAAACATTTCGAATAAGCTTTCGGAAGTAAGCATTAGCATGGAATGTATGCCTTGAAAGTGAATCACGTATGATATATATGTATAAAAGCTGTGGATTGTCTGGAAGCAGTTAATTAATGTAAAATAATGAGCATATGCCAAAGTCCGCATGAAGAAGACGTTGCCACATGAAAGCATGCATTATATGCTTGAGGGATACTAACAACTAGCGACTGTCACTGGTCTGGTAATCGGATTCCCTTTAAAAAATTTCGAATTTTTACTTTTGCCTTGAAGTTTAAAATAGACAGAAAATTATCATTTTGAACGCAACGTAGATAGTGGAACAGGCAACGCCATTAAAACTATGAAAACAAAGTTTCTCAGCTTAAGTTAATCACCAATCTCATTTATTTTAGCCTATCGCACCGCAAAGTTAAGCTACAGTCAGTCACGAATATTTACGCGTTTTGAATGTCCATGGACATTAAAAGTGCAAGGCGAAAATCTGGCTAACGGGGATCGAACCACAATCCATATTTTCGGCAGAGACAATGAGATATGCGACTATTGTCCCCATTTTTCCTGGATCATAATCATCATCGTGTCCAGCCATACAAAAGTAAAAAGTGACTAATATTTCACTGCCATATAACCATAAGGATTGGAAAACAACAATATAAATGAAAACAGAAATAATATTTTAGACAAATTATTAGTGAGATTTACGAGAGAGAGAGAGACAGAGAGAGAAAGAGAGAAGGAATACCTATCCGGATAACTCACAGAAATGAGGCAAACTAAACCTCTTCCGAACTCCAACATGGCCAAGTTAGCATTCGGACAAGGCAACATCAGCAATACAGCTTCCTTGCGGATTTCACTGGATCATGTCATATATACAACTTGTCCTCGATAAATCGTATTTTATGCGAAATTTTGGATACAAAATCTCTTCACAGTCACGCACAAAATATATTTGCAATCTACGCTACCCGTGTATAAAATATTCATTTTAACAATCGTTAGGTGTACAGGTGATGAAAACGATCCCTTAAATAAAATGAGCCAACTTGAAATAGGCTTTAGCTAGAATTAATGTTTTGTGGCTGCTTTAACCAAATAGGCTTGATGTTCACCTCAAGTTCGCAAATTATAAAAATAACCATCATGAACCATGAAGCTAATGAAATTAGGATGATTTTGAAACGGCTCAAATTATTTCGCCGACATATTGTCTTAATTAAATTCGTAATTTAATACGCTGTTTCAATGATAATGCGCGAACTTCCCTTGACCAATTACGTCCGACTTCAAATCGACATAGGCGCAATTCAGTTACCACTCAATGCATTCCATTCTGCTCGCCAGTTGTGACTGCCGTCACTCTCCTGGCTGCACTGACTACCTACGCCGACTGTTAAGTGTGTACGTTTTACCACGCTGTGTCACTAATGCGGGTAGCCTTCAGTCACGCCAATCTTCTTGATACTGCGAATCCATTCATTCGAAATTGATCATTTAATAATCGGATTTCTCCCTGTGCCAGCCATCTGGGTGTTGCAGCAGACCTTCAAAAAGAATTTTCTCGTCTTTCAAACAGAAACTAACTCATCCAGGTTCGTCAATTCTGCTTATTTAATTGCATCTACTCAAGAAATCACCAACCAACGAAAAGGACGGACAGAGCTAGCGTTCAGAAGAAATTCTGGATGCTCACACACTGATAAAACACACAATCTCTCACGGCATTTGCTGATGAATAATTTCCTGGCCCTGTTAAGGGCCACCCAAATTAATCGCACACTCCGTATCATTATTGGTCTGCTTAGTAACGTCACATGGCACTTCCTTTAGGCGAGGCGTTACAGTTAATTTAATATTAATTGTAATATATATGTAAAAGCAACTACTATTAGAAACATCAACTTTTATTTTCCATCGGAGTTATATGACTGGGGATCGAAACGTAATTGAAGACTCTACACTAGTAAGCTGAAAAACAGCGATACATAAATTATTGGTCAGTAGCTTTGTCTACTATTAAGTAAATATAAAGTGTTGCACTTGTAGATAATTTCAAACCATACCAGCTATTGCGTTTCTTGTAGATTATTGGGTGAGATGATTTGATTCTTAGCCAAATCAGTATTAATTCATAGGAAGAGTTAATTTCCTATACAGAATAGGATACATTTTAAAGATTGTTAAATGGAATCGCTGAGATCCCGTGCGGTTATGGTTCTGGCGGCAATTTGATGCGATAATTCAGTTGGCTGGTTAAGACAATAACGCTGAAAGAAACTTTTGTTTGTTTAATAAAGAAAACAAGCGATACATATGAGAAAAGGATAAAAGAAATATTGGGTGCTGAATAAGGCATTTTGCGTGCTTCCGGTGACCAGCGACACGTTTGTATTCAGCGTCACAGTAATAACGCATTTTAATATTCATCAGCGAATATGGTTATATATCATATCGAAATATTGTTTAAAAGTGATATTGATCCGTCGTCTGTTCCCTAGATATGCATAACGTGGTGCTTGTGCACTCTGTATCTTTCAAAACCCATTTAACTGTTTCTTTTTCAACTTTTCGCTCATTACACCAAATATGTTATTACTTGTCCACATTTGGAGGAAGGTAAGAACCGTAATAAAAAGTAGCTCATAAATAAGTCTGACAATATACGAACACAAATTTTGGACAGATTACGTAAACACTTCGATGTACAAAACAGGAATCAGGCAAGTGTCTACGTATTTGTGCGTCACAGATAAAGCCTCTTTTCCCGAAATCATAATGCCACATTCGGGTACGTGAAATTTGCAAATAACATTACCCAACTTGGAATGAGCATTAATATTATTCTATTTAACCAGTCGTCCGCAAGCACTTGAGCCTTTCGTCAATCTATGGCCATCACAAAGACACGACATCGCACAAACTGTCGTGAATAAGCCCGCAATTTATGCACAAGTAAGGAGATAATAAAAGTGCCTCTCTCTCCGTAGTAGCCTCGCAAGGATTGTAATTTACATTTATGTCAGATGCATTATTTCATCACGAATATGAGCACTCTTTGATTTACGCAAAAAAATTTTTTTAATGTTTATCTCAAGATGTAAACGGAATTTATATAAGCGTTATTAACACACACACACACAATTAATTATTGATTAATTGAACATCTCATTAATGTAAGCGGTATGATACCAGCTTGACGTCAATTGGCGTATATGTTCGAAGCAAAGAAACTAAAAATTAACGAAGACCCCGTGGACTGGTGGATTTATACGCTTTCAAATCTCGATTAATTTAAAAAGTACACTTTTGAATGTTGGCGTTATTTGTTGAAAAATATATTTCCTTAAATTGCATAGGAAAAATTTTCGTAGCCAAAGGCATATACTAAATTTTACCCGCATTCTTTAGTTATTTTCAATACAAATAAGAATCTTTGACACCGAATAAAGACATCTATTATGAAAATAAGTTTGGAAAATAATTCTGTAGATAACAGTTTTGTTTTTATCCTCAGAATGTTTAGCGACAAACCGGATGTGGTCATTAAGTGATTTGTATAATTTCTAGTGTATTCAAGGAAAATTTGCAAGACATCTTAATAGATTAAACTTCAGTTTTTATCAATTTCGGGGATGAATCTTATAGGCACGTTTATTTAATTGAACTTCAATTCTATCCCTTTTGCCTAAATTAAAGAGAAAGTTAAAATGATTCCACTTCACATCAAATAAAATTAAGCATTATGTGAACAAAATATCTTTGTAATTCAATGAAAAATCGTGGTTAGTACTTTGGATAAATAGATACAGGTAAAAACAAGTTTAATCTAAGTGACTTCCTTTGTCCATAAACCTTTCACTTTAAACTGGCTATATTAATTCAAATTTTTAAAAAAAATATGTTTTTTGCAATTTTACTCGAGGCATTTAGACCTAGTCAGCATTTTACTCATCAAGGCAGGAAATTAAATAAGTTCAAAAGGGAAGTATGAATGACTTCGACTAAACAATTAACCGTTTTTAGTGTAAGACAAAAGAATATTTATAGAAACTGCCTTTAAAAAGCCGAATATGTGGCCGACATTTATGCGCAGTTTAACTACGATGTTGAATATAAATAAAAGCCACGAATAAATTTAACACACGTTTAGGTTCCGACAGAAAATGTCAATTGGTAATGCAATTTCTGCTTCACGTGTTCGTAGTAAAACGCACATTTTATTGCGCATAAATCCGCTATTTCTGTTTGAATTATGTTTGCGGAACAAACTTTTTAATTTCCTGCTGCCAAGTTTCTTTGAATTTCATTTTGACTGCTTGGAAATATGAAGAATTTTCTATTATTTCTTTTAAAACATGAATTTAAAAATGCTTTTCACTGAAGAAACCAATTTAAGAATTTTAATGTAATGATTTCTCTTTAAAAAAATCGCGGATAACTTCTGCACGGCTCTGTTCTGTTACATTTTTTTACTCAATCATACGCTATCACTAGGTAATCGTTGAGTTTGATCAGGTCGAGCACCTGTAGATCTCAATTATGCAATTAATTAAATACTGTCTGTTGCTTAACTGTGCTATCAACTAATTAAGGCAATAGCAGAATATTTTGCCTGTGAAAGTAAATCTAATAATTTTAATAATTTAAATAATTCTTTGGAAATCGGTACAAATTTGCAATCAATCATATTACGCTAGAATATGCCCCATCTAAATGCGGAAACCAGCACACATGGTGTATTTGCTTTCCCATATAATTTCATCACATTAGGTCGCATGACCTTAATAATGAAATTCAGTTTGCTTATATTGTTTTCAATAGTCACTTGTCTTCTACGCAGGAAGTTAGGTCATGAGAAAAAAATTAATTTACTCATATCAATATGACTGTTATTGAAATTTTCAATAGAAGAATTTCGCATAGAATAAATCCTTTCGTTAAAGAACGTGTGGTTGCAAAACACTGAGATTCTAATCTCGGATGTTGGAATAAAAACAAAGAATAAAAGGAACTAAGCAGACACGAACCACCCGAAATTATGGCGTAATTTTAAAAAAAGCACTTTTTTTGCTAGTTAATTGGCCACCAAAGACACATTAATCATTACAGTGCATCGTTCTATGAATTATACCCCATTGAGCGTATTTAAAATAAATCAACTAAGCTCAAGTTCGCTAATGTGATTGTTAAATTCTATTCACTAGACTATGATTTTCTCATAGTAGAAAATTGGACTGGATCAACTATGTAGTCGGTGTGACTATGACTTGTGGCACACCGTTTAGTAATCAATTATTCAATTAATACGCATGATTTATTGAAACCAAATGCACTCCAAGTTTGAGGCTGAGAACAAACTTTTTTAAGCATCGGAAAGACGCCTAATTGTATGTTCAACATCAAATTTTATTGCTTCCATTTGTAAGAATATACGCTTCGCTTGTATTAAATCAATGACAACTGTTATTTTGAGTACACTATTTATTTTTTGCTAATGACTCATCAAGTTAGCTAGATTTATACACCCATTGATCATGCAATCCAGGAATCATTGTATGTTAAATGTTCTATTTAACAGGTCATCCGTTTAAAATACTATCATCGTGGCAATTTTTGGCTGCTGAAGTAAGCTTTGGCCACTGGCATCTGGGCAGATAGTGCTCATCAGGTTTGGTTGGCATACTATCTAGTAGAAAGAAAACCATCCGCACTAGGAATGGACGACCTAGTGTTCTTTTATGCTCTACATTTAACCAGGAACAATACGAATAACAATGCTAGCTTCTTATGGTTATATGGCATTGAATCATCAGTCAATTTAGGCTATTCTATAGCTGTACATGATGATGATGATGATGATGATGATGATGATGATGATGATGATTTTGTTGTTGAGATAACACATTGAATTCGATCATTTCAACCTGTGCACCACTAGAACCATAAATGCTGTTATACTTAGAAATACAATATCAATTACATAATGAATATGCACTATTTAGTTTTTTTGCAGTTTGTTATATATGTATTAGCTCGAAATTCAGTTTTGCCAAGTTCTTCAAAAAGAAAGTGTCCGTTAAAATATCCGAAAACAGCTAATTTTAATTAGAAAGCTTGCTTCGTCAACCATTCTACGTGAAATAAGTCCATAACAACGAGAAATTTCCCATTAATCAAACTTTTATTTAAGCAATTTAAGTTTCTTAATCTGAATGTTTAACATATTTTCTCAAGTATTTAACCACGATATAGTGAAAATTATTAATAAGCATCAATATAAAGTAACATGCAATTAATTTGAAGTAGAGCATTATGGATACGTATTTTTTGGTTTTAAAACAATTTTAGAGTCCCACATTGATGCGTTTCAAACTTTTGTGAATGTCATCCTAACATGAAAGCCAATTGGCTAACTTGGAACTTAACCACTGTGCTTATTTACATCTAAGAAACTTAAATACATTGTACTTGGTAAAAAAAATTTAGCTTCATTTTACTTCATTCGGATTATATCTGCCTTTTCCATTTACAAGGCGAGTTAATTTTATCAATAACAACGAAATGAGCAAATAGTTCATGCATACCAAATAAGAGTTTCCTCTTAGCCAGTATAACTAAGGACTTTTACAATAAATATACTTTATTTTTCCACCAGTTATCAATCAAAACTTAGCTGTGTTCAAATTCTATTTTTGATATTAATAGAGAGCCAGATACGGAGCGACTTGAACTCTTTTTTAAATCTACTACTTAATGCTCTATTGAAAATATTGTCGCACTGGCTGAAATGTTACTTGGTTACAACATTTATCGCATTGATGGGCGTATATCTTGCGAAAAATTATTCTGAGAGAGCAAAAATTGTTTCTAAAATTAGCTTAGTTTATGTTAACGTTGGATAATTTTCACGTGGGTTTAGCTTTGATATCATTTGCAATGCCGTAAATGACTGCGAAATTATGCTCATCCTCTGAACAAACTTGAAAAAATTTGATCGTTATATGAACTTAGTTAAAATGCCATGTTCACTCACAATACAAAATTCAGCTGTAACCGTTACACTTTTATATTAGAAATACGATAAGAAGCGCTAGTAATAAACATTCTTTAAAACTAAACTGTGGAAAGTTTTGATCTCGCATGTAAATTTAAATAAATATTTTGAGTTTATAAATGGCATGGAATGAATGATATCTTGATTAAAAAAACTTATGTTCCTTTGTGCTTTAAAGTTCACATATGCATTGTGCGGGTTAGACACTATAAAAAAATATTTCGTCATATTTTTTATCACGCACATGAAAAACTAATGGTTTTAAAGAAACGCAAGTGACGTTCTATCGAATTCATGTGACTTACTGGTAAATTATAATAATTATTATAAAAAATAGATGATAGTTATTGGAAAGCTGGTTAAATCAGACGCGATTTTAAAGAATGACTTCAAAGCACAGATGGAATATATCACTATAAGCGTTCTTTTCGCATTATTTGAAAAACGAATATTTATATAATAAATATCTTACAATGTATTTTAAAGAGTTCGTGGGCAACAGAATTTGAGACTTTTTCAATAAGGATATGGTTTTTTGCAATTTCAGAAACTTTTTTCGGAAAATATGGGTTTCACAAATCTTCTCGTTAGGATTCAGAAATTACTGTCATATCTAAGGTAATTTTACAATCCATAAAATGTGATTTCGATAAGAGTTGAACACCGGATTGGAGGATAAGATTAGTTGGAAGATATAGAAGAGAAAAAGCCTCGTTTCAGTTGCATTACTTTTGCACTATAATATCTGCTTTGAAGAGTGGAAACAGTGAGTTGATTGAGACAATTTATTGGATAATAGATATTTATTGCAGTCTTCAATCTATATAACAGTGATTCTTTCCCTCTTTTTGAGAATGATTTCATAGTCAATTTTTGAGATTTTTTCGGAATTGAATGACAGGCTTACTGGTCAGATTTTTAACAGAACAGTCGTGATTATTCTGATAAAAATCATAGTAATTGTTCTTCAAACTAGTTTGTCCATCACCATATCAAACTTCTAAAAAAACATAATGGGACATTCAACTAGAGAAAAACTATATTGTAAGTATGCCACATCAATTTCACTATTAGTGATACTTTGATCAAATTTTGCAAAGAAGATGAGTTATTTATTAAATAGTAAACAGTTTAATCTATAAAAGCAATGAATGACAACGGATTCGATAACATACCTTAGTGTTCAAGTGACACAAAACAAAATATTGAACATCGTATTCTTACCATTACTGATGCTTTTCTAAATTGATAAAAACTGCAATAAATTCTAAACGACTTCCCTATAAACATCCATTGAGGTCAAATCGACAGAGAAAAACGTCTTATCTTATGAGCGAACTGATTATTATTACATCGTTTTTCGAAAAGAACCAATGCTACCAATAATGAAATGATTAGGGACAAAATAGTCAAAATTATGAACAAATGGTTCTTAAATTTCAATTCGTTAATTATCTAAAAACGGTCTTGTTCACAAAAGTAAAAGACAGCGAGATGTAAAAATGACAGCATTTCGTCAAGCTCATAAACTTCTAATGCAAATCTAATGTATAATGGTAGAAATAACGTTATGGTTAAGGTCTAGCTTAGTAGCCAATAAAGGAAATCACTATTTCTAAATGTTTTACGTCAGTTGAACTCCATCCAAAATCAATATTTTAAATAAATGTTATAAAGATCAAGGGAATATGTTAAATCGAACAAAAATGTAAAAATAGTTTTGAACACTATCGTGTATATGTTCAAATTTCCCTTTCCCTCAAACGGAAACTATTAGGAATTTCTCATCACCTGAAGTTCTAACTAACTGCCCCCAATGGTGATTGTTACCAGAAAATAAAAGTTGGTACATGACGTAAAATTTTTTAAATATACAAAAAGTCAAAATCCTTACATTCGCTTTCAAATCAGAATAATCTCCCTTAGTGACGTGCTATTTGTTCCATAATGACAGAACGTGAATGTTTAGCTACAACTTCAGGTAGGAGGAGATTCCAAATAGACTCCATCTGAAGGAAAGATTAACCAGAAAACATAAGTTGCATATGAATTAAGACTGCCTGTATTATGCAGCAAGGGTGGCGCAGTGGACAAAGTTATAGCCCCCGAAGCAAATGTGCGAAGCAAATTTTGGGCACTACTTGATGAGTTCCCGCTAAAGAAGAAAACCGGTCTATTGGATGAGGTGCCCTTGCTACCTGATGTAATATTGAATTTCTACTGGCAATATGGAATCGTGCAATTATATTTATAAACAATAAAATTTCGTCATGAGTCAGGAGGTCTGTTCTACAGTGACAGACTGGTGATAGCTAGTTTGAATTTTCGTTAGAAAGAGATGCTACGTAGGTAATACTTGACGGAAAGTCTAACCAAAGGCATAAGTCAATATAAAACAAAAATATGCGTTTAGTGTGCGACTGTACCTGAGTAGTGGATTGAGTTCTGCACAATGAAGCAAAGATATTTCGTTTCAAGCTCAGTCCGCTTCTAATTCAAAATAGTATTTGATGTGTTCCCGCTACGTAAGGAATCGGTCTACTGGATTAATTGCTTTCATACACTGAAGAAATACTTAGCTTATATATATAAATGTATATATATATATATATATATATATATATATGCATATATGATTTTGTGTGTGTGTGTATATGTGCGTGTGTGTGAACTTGACGCAAATGTTTACTGTCAAAATGCTTAATTTAAGTCGTGCAATGCCATTTTTTAAACCGAATCTAAAATGACAAGAATTGGAGTTTGCTTTGGAAATGAACTTTAACTAATGTAAAATCTTTGTTGATAGGTCTGCATGTACGTAAATGTGATGAAATTTGTAATTATCTACCATATTTAATGGGTTGCCAGAACAATGATAGCACTTCAATTCAGATCGCTATGGAAACGGCAGTCATTGGTTACGCGTGTGTTGTGAACAATTATTGAAGTGAAGTTCCCAGGGATCCAGGTAAACACAATTTCCAAATTATATAACCTGTCGCAAGACATATCAAAGCCACCATAATTTCGACTGGCGAGCATGTTTATAATTTGTTAGGCTGGTTTAATGAAAGCAAATTTGTGTTTATTTGAAGTCTGTTAAACCGATAGAATCGATTTTATTTAAAGCGAAACTTCGCAGAAAGGTTTCTTTATTTCAATCTTGAATGTGATCCGTGCACTGGTGGGCTAGGCTTTGAAGAGGCCAATTCACGAGATATAATTAGCAAACGTCTCTATATAATTGGTTTGACCTTCACCTGAATTCGGAGAAAAGGGTTCTATATTAATCTAAACCAAGTTCAGTTGACCTAGTATCAAGAAAATAAACACTTAAAATCTAATAAGGTAAAGTGTAGAACATGACATTTTCATTTAAAGAGACAAAAGTCAGTATTATATATATATATATATATATATATATAAACGTCATTCACTAATAAAACAGGTATGTCAATGGACCATCCGGACACGCTTGCATCGTTGCGAAGTTGCTTCTTTTAGTAGAATGCGCAAACACATTTTGACAGCAATTATGTCACAATTGATATATTCAGAAACTGATGAAGGTTACGCAACCGAATAAACTACTTATTAAAACATAGCAATATTCTATACATTCATTTAATATGTTTTAGGTATTACAAACCTAGCAATAAATCAGTTTAAATTGGAGCAAAAAATAATTTTCATTCAAAAGCCTAAATACAAAAATGTATATATATTAGTTATTTGAAGCTGTGAAAAGATAACTATTCTAGATTTTTGTCAAACACTTATAATTTTAAATTGTATATTTGAAAACTTGCAGCTAAATGGCAAAATAACGTGTAAAATCTTGGAACGACCCGTCTCAATTTGGCCTGCTCTCATTGGCACTGTTCAATCGAGCGCAGAAAAGCATGGCTCTTAAAGATCTGCATTGAAGCTAATTCAATGACGTTGTTATAAGTTCGAGAGCAACTTAACTACGGGTAAGCTGCCCATGTAGCATAACTGAATTTATTATCATATCATCACTCTTTCGCTATAAAAACAGCAATACTTAGAATTTATAACCTCATCTTTAGATCAGATGATCCCAAGAGAGCGGCAATGATCATTAAACTGACGACTATCAATATAAATGACTGTTCCCGATGTTCAAAACGGAAATGAGTTTTCCGAAATTGATATATCGAAAATAATAACTATATATCAGATAAAAACTGGCAGAGGATGTCGTGATCCAATATGTGCGGAATCAACGTGAACGGGAATAACAACAATATCAAGTGTACACCAGTTACATGACTATTACGCAGGATTATAAGCCTACACGTCAAATGGGCCTCAATTATCATTGAACAGAGGGCACCATGAACCTTGTGAAGGGTTTCACAATATTAAGTACGAATCTACAATACCAAATGCGCATCAGTCATATATGTTAGATAAACTTGGTTGTAGCGCAGATGTTGAAACACACTGATCTGCAGTACATAGTGGACCTGAAGCGTCATTACACATAGTGTCACAATATAAATTAGGGATATTTCATAGAAAGTGGGCATCAGTGAAACTTTTCGGATCCACATGGCGATATCGTAAGTGTTGAAACGTATAAATATACTGTGCGAAGTGTACCTCAATCATTAGTTGGTAAAGGACGTCGTGAATATGGAGATGTGGATTACGATATTAAGTATGGATAGGCAATATTAAGTGTGCATCATTTTCTCTTGTCGTATAAACATGGTTATGGTGCCAGTGTTGTAGCCTGCCTACCTGATACATAAAGTGCATCTCAAGCATCATTTGACAGAGGATGTCGTGCGCCTAGTAATGGTGGTTATAATATACCAAGTGTGACAAACTTGCTAAATCAACGCCATTAAAAATCAACTATTCATCCGTGTGCTGCGTGAAATAATTAATGTAAGCTAATTTTTTGTTTCGTTACAAAAAGCATATACTTCATAATATAGAAACTTTTTTTGAAAATATATTACAACCAGTGAATAAAGGCGAAATTGATGGCAACCGGGTAACCAATCGGAAATAAAATCACCTATGATTTATTCAATATGTAGTGCCCATATTTATGAAATGTGCAATTATTATCTGCATCCCCAGTGGATGAAAAAAATTTTAATGCTCCATTTTTTTTAAATGAATATATTCATTTAAATTTTCTCTTAACAGAATAAGTGACAAATTTTACAATGACTCGCATTCCAAAAGCAAGTTAAAAACTAAAAGCGCTTTCAAAAAATTAAAAAAACATTCGTAGTGTCGGCATATTAGAAAACCATTTAGTTTTATTTGAAACCGCGTTATTTTGCCATAGTTTGTGCATAGTTTTAGCTTTTAGACTGATGAAAATATAGGAACGCTATATGCTTAAATACAGATGTAGTTCTTTTTACTTCAAGCATATTTCAGAGCATTGAATAAAATAAATTATTGATCAATGCTACGTAGTATCTAACTGGATGTAAAATTTCAATTTTCACTTCAGCACTACTTCAAAAAACATTTATAGCAATTACTTGATCTAATCTAAATTGGATGTAAAAAACAATCTTTATCATAAAGAATAAAAAGAAAAAACCTCAAGTTACCCAGCCTAAACATCTGAAAGTTGTTTTATAAATCATCTAGTTGAACAATTAATCAGGAAATCACGCAAATTGATGCAGTACTAAGTTGGACTTTTAATAAAACGAAAAGTATATTACGTCAATTATTGTCTACGACTAAATTTGCTTTAATGTGAGGATTCTATTCGATTCACGGTGGAATAGTTTGTGTAAGTATTTCTTCATTAACAGATTATTTAGCTTTGTATACATTAGTTTATAAATCATTACTTTAAAGTGCGAAAAGACGATATTTATAAGAAGACTTCATCTTAAACAAATTGTGTTTACGTTCATAAAAGTTTCCAATGAGTTAAAATAATTTGGCAATCAATTACATTTTTTTAGAATGAGAGTTCCTATATCTCTTTATAATTTTTTTTCACTTATAGATAACAATGATCAGACAAGTAAAAATGTTATGCCACACGATAATTCCTCAGATAAAACGCTGAATAAATTAAACTTACACATCCAATTTGTCGGTGAAGATCATAAATTCACGTCGATTATTCAGTTCAGATGTCATGAATTGGGATTTATATTTATTAAAAAGAGCTCTCACAAATAAGCTAATAAAATTTTGCACAATTTTACAAAAAACAAAATATAAATAAGTTAAAGCACGAAAAGTATGATACCATACCACACGAAACTTTATTATATTAAATATATCATATAGGTAGAGATATTAAATTATTTTAGTTTAAAATAATAAAATAATATTTTACAAAATTGTTATAAAATAAGACATACCTATTTAAGCAAGAGATCAAATAGCGTAAAGTTAGTTTTGCAATAATATATAACAATATATATTACCACAATAATGAAAAATATTTTTTTTAAATATCTCGACACATTAAAATATAAATATACTGAATCTAAAAAAAATTTATAATTAAAAAATAAAATTTAAAATTATTTTAAATATAACGCAAAAAATTAAACTATTTTAAAACACAACAAAATATTATAGCAAGTTATTTACGTGTAATATAACATTGTAGTATAATAATACATAATAAATATAAAATAATAACACATATTATATTACAAAATGCTATGTTATCTTGTGTTAACGTGTTGTTAAGTAATGTTACATTATGTTATTTTTTATTTTGTTTTATTTTATTAAAATTTAATACATTATATAGAATAACGTTATGATATTCTTTTTTATTTTGTTTTTAATATTTTATTATGGTTTATTTCACTTTATTATATTTTAGTTTATTCATTATTTGAATACTCTTTCATTTATATTGATATATATTATTTGCATTTTTTCGTTTTTATTTTTCCGTGTCTTATTTTCTTTAGATATTTTTGTTTTCTTCTTATCCGTTTCAACGTCAAATAAAACTTTCTGACTATTTTTAATGAGATTTTCGGAGATAATTTGAAAAAAAATTAAGATTCATATACTTATATTTTTCATAGATATGTGAAATATTTACTACGGCTTTCAAAAGCGTCAATTTACAGACTTCGGTAGTTGTTGCTACAAGCGTGAGGCAATTTTCTTTTCATATCACATCTAGAAATTTTTCACACCGTGTGACGAATTGCTACCACGTTTGTTATTTTCTAATACAGACGTCCATTCTCATATTTCATACGAAGTCTTCTAACTAGGGCACTTATCCCTGTTTTTTCATTTATTTGTTTCATTCTTGACGTTTCTCTGCATATAAATACGCACTTTCTTCAATTGAAATTGCGCAGTTGCATAAACGCCATCACAGTTCGGGTCGAGACATGCATTTTAATTTCCTCTTAATTTTAGATTTTTTTGTTTATCTAGTAGACCGTTTTTCGTTGGTTCATTCATGAAAAACGATTGTGAACCAAAGCAATAATTTAAGTTGAATGGCATTGTGCTATATTGAGGAGATGTTATACGTGGCTGAGCTTAATTACCGTGCGACCAGCTTTACAAAATGGAGTTTTTCTCACCTAGATCGCGAAACAGTGCCACATTTGAACGTTTTATTTACATTTACTGCACTATATACCGTCTGTATGTTTACACTGCATTGACCTTAAGCAAATTACGCCAAAAACCACCAGTGGATTTAACTAGGGCTCACGTGTCTGTTAACCTAAAGAATGATAGAAATAAACAAAATTCGATTGAATTCTTTTTCGTCAAAGTATATTCGCGAACATTAAAATAACCAATTCAAATGAATCAAAATTAGTAAGCATTTGTGGATGAGTAAGCTATTAATATTCCCATAGTTGGATCTGTTTAAGCATACCACAATTGAATTCATATGTGAAACGTGTATTTTTTATGTTTTCATAAACGTTAGAATCTATGCCTCTTCCATCTAGTTCATTTTTATGCACTACTGATGAATATATATATATATATATATATATATATATATATATATATATATATCTACCTCTCTATATATATAATATATATTATATATATATATATATATATATGACAGAAGTTTCCAAACAATATGAGCGTTCAACACTGCAATCCACACTGGCGCTGTTACCATGTGCAAAACACAAATTTGCTGAACAAGGTGAAATAATAAACTACAGTGGGAAAAATAGCACTCGTACATGTAACAGCGAACAATGCGCAAAAATGGTTAATTCTCAGGCCATCAAAACAATAATGACCAGATCTCAGTCATCACTTTGCAATACAGCGAGAATGACCTCGACATGCAAACTGGCACACACAAAAACACAAACGCATAGACAATTACCAACCAGCCAAAACAAGAAATAGAAGTAAAAGCGAGTCAGTATTGTTACCACTATCATAATCAATTGAAAACCCAGAATGTGTATAAATAAATTATTGTAGAGCGATGTTTAGTATTCACGACATAGTAGCCTTTATCACATTTATTAGTAATGTTTTTTCTTCCTAATTAGAAATATACTGTGTAATATTCAAAGGCTATGAACATTATATATATATATATATATATATATATATATATATATATATATATATGGGTTTTCATATTAACTAAGCAGTGCATTTAGTATATCCACGGTTTTCTTTCGTGGTTAGCCGACTTTCACTATCATTGTCGCAAAGATCCGATTGATCCTCATTTTCAAGTACGAATTGAGATCGTTTTCATATTGGCTGGGTGTTGATTCGGCCTTTTCCTCAGCAGACTTCAACATTATTCATACTAACCACAGGAAATAAAGTAAGATCTAATTTTCGTTGACTGGCAACGTTTTAGAACGGTGTCTCCCGTTCAATCATCAGGCTTCAAATCACACACACATTAACAATGCTTACATTATTAGGTCTTTGCGAAACGGATAATGAAAATCTACTACCCACGAAACAAAACCGTGGATTCATTCAAGAAATAAATTAGAAATACAGTTGTTTACTAGATTGACTTAGTCTTTAAATATGCATTCATAGGTTACAGCCGGAAATTCCACGGACGGGAATTGAACCCAGGATAATTTGCTTAAGATGTACGATGCACAAAATCTGTAAACGAAATACGCGCAATTTATGCAATATTTAGTTATATGTCAACAAATTTATGATAATAGATACCCTTGGGTAAATCCCCAAATGAATGCCTTTCACCTGAAAGAACAAGCTAGATATCTCCAAAGTTTGTTTAATAAATTGATTCAATGAACGCTAAGGAGGTAATATTGATCTAAAGGGCCATGATTTCCGATATATGCTAATCGTTTTTATTGTCGGGCTTTACTTATAATGGCTTCCCGTGCGATTGCCTTTAACCTAATGTACCATATAGTTATCACCGATGTTTCATTATAGGAAAGAAGTTATGTAATCTGGGAAAATGAAATTAAATTACACTATAATGTCATTATTTTATGAAGTACAAGACATCTGTTATTAGTAACATTAAATGCGACCTCAAATTCAACCTATCTACTAAACCGATTTCATCGTCACTTAGCACACCTTAGAAATAGGCTTCAAAGCCGCGGCCGGATTGAGAATACAGCTGCTTTGGATTCCGTGTCATTTGATTCATCTTATAAGCATTATTGTCTGTCCTATGCTTGAAATTTTCAATTTTATTTTAAGTCGTAATTAAGACAATATCTCCTTCGTGTACATCTATGAAGTAATATCTCCATATCTAAGTTTATATTTGGCTATCTTTGAGCTGCTATTATGAGATAGACAGCATGCCACAACCTGACGTGAAATCGGTTTTACTTGTAATGGCAGAAGTTGATGGAATTGTGTATTTGGCACAAATTAAGTTTTGTATTAAATATCAAATGCAATTCATTGTTGAACCGCCTTTGACTATATTAGTTAGTCATGAATAAAATTTTGATTTAATGCGGCCGTGTCTTGAACCCTGTCGCATTTCTTTCCGAGATTTTCAACTCGTATAAAATGCTGCCGCATTGTAAACAATTTGAAATTTTTTAATCATTCGTATTTATTCCATACTTGCATTTGTTCAATCCTTGTGAATAATCTTTTCGAACTGAATTTTCAATTAGATATCTCTGTACTTTCATGATACCACTTAACGTGTTGCACCTTGGCATATTATTTTGACATTAATAACAACGCCATGATTTTTTAATAAACTGTCTTCAATGGGCCCTTATCAGACGTAAATTGAATTTCGGCTACCGCTATTTGAACTGTAGATCAGGTAGCTTTGAGATAAATTACTTAAGCAAAACACAATCGAATCCGTATTTTAGGCGCAAATTTTAGTTCTATTTCAATTAAATGCGTACAATCCTTTATTTCAGCCTCATCCACGTGGTTATATACTCAGTCTGAAAATTCCATGTTACTTTTTGTTTTCTTTCATTATAAAATGAGCACCATTCCATATGGGTATTTAAATTTTTTTCTGTATCATGAAGGAATTCGTATAAATGTGGCTTTTTAGTTAAAATAGACTTTGCATAAAATGTGAAACGCAATTCCTCTACTAGATCTAATTAACCTTTATTAGGCTCTCGTCAGGTATAACAAAGATACCCATCGACTATAATTTGAATTCAGAAGAATTTTGCTTAACGTAATGCATGTTATTGTTTAACCCAACGAAGCTGCAAATTTTAGTGAATTTTCAAAATTTGTGTAAAAATCTTTTTGTTGGCATCTTCAACAAGCAGATCCACATTAGTATCACTTTCCGTCTCATGTTCTAAATAGTTACTTTATTTCTGTCATTAAATGAGAGGCATAATTAAGCATTTGGAGTTGAGATTGATCTAAAGTATTATATTGAAATTAGGTTACAAATTAGATTTTAGTAAAAAGCGTAAAATTGCTCAAGAATAAATATGCAATTCAACAACAACTAAACCAGTTTTGTCATTTTTAAGCATTCATCAGTAGCATACAGAAATAAATAGGAGGGGGTTATTATCGAAGAGCGTCTAGTCTATAACTGCTCAAACTATCTCCGAGTCCACCGAATCCGTGTATTTCCTACAATATCATATATTAATGTGCAAACAAAAGACGACACGGGTCGAGTAGTTGAATTTCATTTGATAATCTTTGCGAAAAATTGAAATGCAGATTTGCTTCTATCGTATAAACATTTATGAAATTATATCTGTAATTTTTCAGCATATACTGAACATTACACAGGATAACAAATGAAAATCATCAAGTAGACAAATTTCATCCTTATTGAGCAACAATTTATTACTTAGCAGATTTCCCGATCCCCTGGATAATACCGAGACAAATTGATTTTAGAAACTTTAAATTCATCCAATAAGTCAAACAAGTCGCGCATTACATCCAAAATTATTCTTTTTTCAATCTGTTTTTCCTTCAAATGTATCCTTTATTGCATTACATTCATTCTAAATTTTAAAATATTCAAAATACATTTATAATTATTCTACAGCCATCATGTCACTTGATGAAGTAATGTTAAATTAAAAGTTAAAAGCACGATTTTATAATATTTTAATAATAAAATTATATAATATAATATTATAATAATAATGTATATTATCAGTATAGGACAAAAACTTCATAAATTATCAAATTTAATTTATTAATTGCAGCCGTTTGCTCCAATTGGGCATAAGTTAACGAAAAACCATAATTGCCACATTCGAGGCTGGTAATTGAGAACTTTTGCATCAGCATCCAGGAGCTCATTCACTGCGCAAAAAAAGCTGTTTACTGCATACAGTTTTGAACTGAATACCAACTAATGATTTTTGGCATTCGATTCGTCCGAATTGCATCGAGTAATGTATTTGTTTCATAATAGCCTTAGATCCTACTTTGGCCGTTCTTTATATATGATCAGTAAGATCAAAACAGATTTACAAAATAAATTGTCTTTGCCAACGTATGAAATGTTTAGTATAAACTGGCAATATGTATATATATATATATATATATATATATATATATATATATATATATATATGTATATATGTATATATATACATATATACATACATATTTGGCAATCCTTAAATTAACATATAGTTCAATATAAATTCTGCAGGTGACATGTGTTCTGTTCAATAATGACAGTTCGCTGGTGGCTGGTTATGCCTCCTAGTCATAAGAGATGCCAAATAGATTCAACCTGAAAGGAAAGTCAACCAAAACTTACGTCGGTATATGACTAGATGTTTTATGATGTGTGTTGCAGAATTGACACAGTGATACGAGTGCTAAACGCAGGACAAAATTTGCCTCGATTTGAATCCTAATCGTAGAAAATTCTGGCAAGTACTTAAAGAGTTCCCGGCAGTGGCAAAATCGGCCTAATTGATGAATTGTCTCCACTAAATTCTGCAACATTTAGTTTTACGAACAATATATATATATATATATATATATATATATATATATATCTCTACATATATAATCACAAAATAAAGAACACAATTTTTAAATGTTGGCGTTTATCGCCATATAACAGTATTAATAGCTATTTGTGAACCAAAGAGAATTGTCGAATAATGATTTATCCATGTAGTTTAAATTCAGTCTTCGAGTGGTAAATACAAATAAATTATACGTTCTTTATCATGTATTTTGAAAACACTCAAACGTGCGTACAATTTATTCGATTAATGTAATATAGAAATCACTTCTAAATAACTGTATAATGTTATAGCATATTCTACATTCAATAACACAATTCATCATAAAAATCAATAATATAATACAATATTATATTATATTTTATTATATTATGTTATATTATATTATATTATATTATATTATATTATATTATATTATATTATATTATATCAGATTTTATTATATTATATTATATTATTTTATATTATATTATAATACATTATATTATATTATATTATATTATATTATATTATATTATATTATATTATATTATTTTATATTACATTATATTATATTATATTATATTATATTATATTATATTATATTATATTATATTATATTATATTATATTATATTATATTTTTATATATTATATTTTATAATATTTGATTTTATTATATTTTTATATTATATTATATTATATTTTATTATATTATATTATATTATATTATATTATATTATATTATATTATATTATATTATATTATATTATATTATATTATATTATATTATATATATTAAATTATATTATATTATAATTACATTTATATTATATTATATTATATTATATTATATTATATTATATTATATTATATTATATTATATTATATTATATTATATTACTTATATATATTATATTATATTATATTATATTATATTATATTATATTATATTTTATTATATTATATTATATATTATATTATATTATATTATATTATATTATATTATATTATATTATATTTTTATTATATTATATTATATTATATTATATTACTATTATATATATTATATTATATTATATTATATTATATTATATTATATTATATTATATTATATTATATTATATTATATTAAATTATATTATATTATATTACATTATATTATATTATATTATATTGCTATTATATTATATTATATTATATTATAATTATATTATATTATATTATATTATATTATATTATATTATATTATATTATATTATATTATATTATATTATATTATATTATATTATATTATAATATATTATATTATATTATACATTATATTATATTATATTACATTATATTATATTAACATGTATTGGATTACATTATACTAATTTTATTATTATATTATATTATATGATATTATATTATATTACAGTATATTATATTATAATATATTATATT